>JAGRRI010023864.1:0-17899 GCA_018584345.1 Thuja plicata
CCTGATAATGAGTCTTAAACTCATATTTATACAATTTCAAAGCCAACTGCATTTTGTGAGCAATAACTTCTTGATCAGATCTTTTAGCTTGTCCAGCCACCGCTTAGCTCTGAAAGTCATCCCTTCAAAATATCAACATAAATGCTCCTCTACAGAAGTGATCTTATCCTCTAGAAGAGTCACAAAGTCTTTTAAATGCAATAACTGTTCTGCACCCACCAAAATACACCCTCTGACCTTTTCAAAAATCTGATCTTCCCACCTTTAAAATATCTAATTTAGATCATCTGAGAACAATCTGATCTCTCTGTTCACCGATATTGAGACAAATCTAATCAGAGATCAGCAGACTATTTTGTGCATAATTTCCTTCAATTTTAGAATCCTGATGAACCTCTGAAACTACTGCAAGCTGAGAAAAACATCTCTGATCTGCATATTCTGTCCTTAATCTCATGTGCGAGTGAGCGATGACATCTATCTTTTTACTCGGTCGCAAGCTCGCGAGCCGATCTCTGAAATTACCTGGGTCTCGGCGACTGAGTGCCAATGCACTTTACCCTTTAGTTATTCCTTTATCGCACAGTCGCTGTCTATTTTAAAATGACTTTTGAATTCTGACCGACTGAGTGACATCTCCTCTCTTTATGCCAATCGCACACCTGCGAGTTCTTTTTCTTTCATCTGCAATGACTGGTGATAGAGCGATGATGTCCTCTTTTAACTCATCGCAAGATTGTGAGCCCCTTGTGATTCATTCAATTTGATCAGTGACTACGCGATGACATTATCCTTCAGCTTGTCACCTAGTCACGAGCTGCATTCGGTTCACCTTTATCCATTGGTGACTGAGCGACAGTGTTGAACAATCACTTAGTCACTTAGTCGCGAGCCATTATTCTCTACTTAGATTTCATGCGTGAGTGCGCGACCATACACTTCTTCTTTCCAGTCACTCACCCGCGAGTTGCCTTCTCTTTCACCTCATTGCTCGGCGACTGCACGATGACCATTCCTCCTTGCTCGTCGCGGGCTCACAGACTTGAAAGCTGACCATGCAACATACATCATGACTGCGCGATCACCATTGAAACACCAAACCCACTCAGTCGCGGACAGACCGCGGATAGACCAAAACTGACTGTGACTGCGCGATGAGCATTATTATAGCTCGTCGCGCACTCGCGCAACTTAAAGTCTTTGATATAAATAGATCGCAAATGCGCGATTAGGCAAAATCATGATTTGAAAAGGGGTTAGACCTTTTATTGCGTGGCAAACACAGAATTTGAAATCAGAAACCCCGGGAAAGAGCAGAAAGCAAGAAAATTAGAGAATGAGGGTGAATGACAGGGCAAAACAAGCCAAATTGCATAAAAATGGAAAATTTGGGCAACACTAACAACTCACAGGCTTGTGATATATCTTTAAGCGATTCTCATTGACAAGGAGTTTGAATCTGACAGGATCAATTGTAGAGCTGACCGACACCATTATCAAATACTGAAACTATTTCATAGGGTCCCAACCAACGGGTTTAAATTTTTCTAGGAGTATGCTGATACTGTGATTCATAGAGCAATGCCTAATCACCAATGCAAAACTTTTTATCTTTTATGAAGCGATCCTGCCACTTCTTTCGCTACTTTTGTATCAGTTCTATTTTATGAAGTGCAGATTTCCTGTATTCATCCAATCCATTGAGTTGTAGGAGCATGTCCTCTTGTGCTTTTCTCAGGTTAATATCTAATTCCAATACTGTCTTGATAGTCTTATGGTGAAACTTGATAGGCATGGATGCATATTTTCCGTAGACCAACTCAAAAGGAGTGAATCCAGTAGTGGTTTTCCAAGTTGTGCGGTAAGCCCAAATGGCTTCAGGAAGTTGAGTAGCCCAATCCTTTTTGTGATTGGTGACTATTTTTGTTAGAATGGCCTCTATCTCCCTATTTGTAATCTCAGCCTGCCCATTGGTGTGAGGATGGTATGGTGAAGATTTTCCATGCCTCACTGTGTACTCTTTCATTAATTCAACAATAAGGTTAGAGGTGAACTGTGCCCCTTGATTTGTTACTATTTCTCGAGGCACTCCAAACCTAGTGAAAATAAATTCATGTAGCTGTAACTCTAGTACTTTATGGTCCCTTGCATGCCTCATTTCTTTTGCTTCAACCCATTTTGTGGTGTAATTAGTGCATACTAAGATATAAGACTTACCATGTGAAGATGGCTTAATGGGGCCAACAAATTCGATGCCTCGCTTGTCAAACAATGTTACCACCACCTGAGGCTGCAGGGGAATTTCATCAGTCTTTGTGGGCTGTCCCATACATTGACATTGATCACAGTGCCAGGTATGCTTAGCTGCATCTTTGTGTAATGTAGGCCAATAATAACTGGTTGCCAATACCTTGTATGTTTTTCATTTTCTGGCAAAGTGGCCACCACATGGCTCATCATGACATGCCTGAAGGATGTCATAGGTCTCATCTTTGTAGACACATCTGCGGGTGACTTGATCAGGACCTATGTAGAGCATAGATCTAGATATCTATGAAAATTTAAAACTTTTCTCATCCAGGAGCCTTCATTCACGAGGTGAGAAATGGGGTGGTGCTCATCCTGTAGCAAGGTAGTTTGTGATGTCAGCATACCATGGATTGTATGTTGCAAGAGAGAATAGGTGCTTGTCTGGGAAGCTATCATCAATTGTTGCAGGATCATCAGGAACTTGTAATCTAGAGAGAGAATCAGAAACTATATTTTCTTTTCCTGGTTTGTCAATGATAGTTATATAAAACTCCTACAGGAGGAGTAACCACTGGCTAATCTACCAAAAATGGTCAGTTTATTCATCAAGTATTTGATTGCTGAGTGATCAATATAAACAAACACTTCATAACCGGTTATGTAATGCCTAAATTTATTTAATACATATATTATAGAAAGGAGTTCCTTCTTAGTAACAGTATAATTTAGTTCCACACCTTGCAAATTTTTACTGATGTAATAAATGGTGTGCTCAACTATTCCTTCTTTTTGACCCAGCTCTACCCCAATTGCATAGTCAGATGCATCTATGTGGATATGAAAGGGAAACTTCTAGTCTGGTCCTCTAAGAATAGGGGTCTTTGTCAACACATCCTTAAACTGTTGGAATGATGACTCACATTCTGTTGTCCATTCAAATTCTGCTTCTTTCTTAAATAGATTATATAATGGAGTGGCAAGTTGACTAAAGTTTTGGATAAATCTCCTGTAGTAACTGGCATGACAAAGAAAACTCTGGACATCCTTCTGCTTTGCTGGGGTTGGGAGTGTGACAATTACTGCAATCTTTCCAAGATCAACCTAGATACCAAAGGATGAGAGGTAGTGTCCTAAGACAACTCCCTCCTCCATCATCATGTAACACTTCTCACTATTAAGTGATAGATTGTAGTCCTGACATCTTTGAATAACTTTTTCCAAATTAGCATAAGCCTCTTTGAATGTAGTTCCATATGCTATAAAATCATCCATGTATATTTCAACACAGTTAGCAGCAATGTTAGAAAAATGCTTATCACTGCCCTCTGGAAAGTAGCAGGTGCATTACATAACCCAAATGGTAAGACAAAATAAGAAAATGTTCTCCATGGACAGGTGAACATTGTCTTATCCTAGTCTTCTAGTGATATCTAGATCTGGTTGTAGCCACTGAAACCATCCAAGAATGAAAAATACTTTTTGCCAGCAATGTTGTCAAGTACTTGGTCAATAAAGGGCAATGGAAAGTGATTTTTCTTGGTTGCCTTATTAAGCTCCCTATAGTCCACACAAACTTTCCATTTGCCACCTTTCTTGGGGAAAATTACAAGAGGGGAGACCCACTGACTGTCAGAAATGGGATATATGAAGTCAACTTGGAGAATTTTTTGCAATCCATCCTTTACTATATCTCTTAATGTAGGGTTTATTCTTCTTTCAGGTTTCCTAGGTTTGGACTCTAGACTAATATAAATCTTATGGGTACACAATTTTTGGTCAATCCCCTTCATGTCAGTATAGTCCCATGCAAAAGCTTGCTGATTCTTTTGCAAGAGATGCTCAAGGCTAGACATATGAGATTCAATGAGATCCTTATTGACATTCAATTCCCTACTTAAGGCAATCTGCACTCTTTTAACTTTTTCCAACATAAGAACTTTTGCAAAAGTAGGTGACTTTATTTCATGGGGTAACAAAGTATGGAGATAATCAGGTGTTGCAGGAAACTTGGATGAAGACTTCTGGGGCAATATGGTTTGTAGATAACAATTAGGGTCATGACATGAGGGTTCTTTAGAGCCATACTAGTTTGTATGAATTGCTACAAGTATGTCATCCTCCTCTTGTGAGACCATGAATGGATTTCTACCAATAACCATAAGCTGCTACACTGAATTGGCTTCAAGGGGGGTATCTCCTAGATTCGGCTACACAACTTGGTCAAGTTTAGCTTGAGGTTTGGCTGGAGAGTACATGGTTAATTTCTTAGTATTAATACCATCAGATATGGTCATTTTTCCTGAGAGGCATGCAATGTAAGCATCTGTTGTGGCTAACCAAGGCCTTCCCAGGATTAATGGATACCCTCCTAGTGTGGCTTTTGGAGACAAGATGATGAAATCTGAGGGGTATTCTAAGGAATCTAGCATGACAACAATATCCTCTACCATACCATCTATTTTGACAGTTGAATTATCAACTAACTGGAGAATAGTGGGTGTTTCCCTCAACCCAATGACACTAAGCCTTAATAATACATCCATAGTCATAACATTAATAGAGTCTCCTAGATCAACCAAGACATTCTATATTTGTATACCATTAATGTGAATGGTAACCACTGGAATTCTTGGATCAGAATATTTAGGCATCAAATTTTTACTAAGCATGAGATCAGAAAGTTTTTCAAGAACATGGATAGTATCAGGATCTTTCTTTTTCCTACCAGGGCGCTTGATACAAAATTCTTTAATTTCTTTATTATAGATTGGAATTTCCTTGAGGGCATCCAATAATGGTATTTGGACAGTCATTTGCTTCAGTTGGTCAATCAGGTCATTTGCAATAGTATTCTCTTTAGGGGATACTGAAGGTTGGGCCAATCTTTGCAGAAAAGGTGGTTTTTTCTCAACTAGAATAGGCGGTGCAATAGGGGGGACAACAATATTTTGATTGCTAGAAGCTTCCTCAGTATCAGAAACATCAGTTATTATGGGTGCTCTTTGTGCAGGCAATCTGGTCCCTGATCTTAGGTGGATATCATTCACTTGCAGTGAATAGGCTTGCTTCTTGTTGTTTGGATTTGGATTTGGTTGAGCAGGTAGTTGTGGTTTCTGAGGACTGTTATTGGCTACATGAGGCGGAGGCATAATATCTTGTTGCTGAGGTGGAAGAATAATAGCTTGTTGTTGATTAGGCTGATTGGGCCCCCACTGAGGTTGTTGTTGCAAGTTACCATGTGGTTTCCATTGGTTATTCTATTGCAGCTGCTGGTATGAATTATACTGCTATTGATATGGGTTAAACTATTGTTGGTTTGGGTTAAACTAAGGTTGAAAGTTCTGGTTATACCGTGCCTGCTAAAAATTTTGGTTATTCTATGGCTGTTGGTTTGACCAATGATTATTCCAATTCTATCCTTGAGGGATAGAATTGTGGGGGTTTTGACTCTGCCACTGATTGCTATTATCATTATTATAACCAAAATCATTTAGGGGGTCTTGAGGCATACCTTGTCTCTGAGCCCATGGTCACCTTTGAGCCATGTAAAATACCTCTCCATTCTCCTCATCTATTGCCTTGAACTTAGTGGGCATTGAAGTAGTGTCCACAGATACAACAGTTTTGCACTTACAGTTTCTTTTCTTCTTCCTGCAATGGGAGCATAATTCAGCCAGCATAGCATCCGTGTCCTTTTTCTTCCTTTGGGCTTGCATGGTATCCAACTGAGTAGCCACATCATTGATAATATCCTGCTTGAAGTCAGACAAGAGATTGGACAGTTCTATCTTAGACACTCCAGATCCATTTGTCTTTTGAGGAAAGTCCCTTAATCCTCTTCATTTTTTTACTATAGCCCTTGAGTAATTCATACATATGGTCTTAATCTCTGCCCATTTTTTCTAGGTGATTTCACTGCCAGCCATAAGGTCCAAGGCTTCTATGCTTCCTTCATTAACACCTTTGAGGAGCAGATGCTTCTGTGATTCCTCATTCAACTGGTGTTGAGCATTGCATTGCAAGTTATACATAAACCTTGAAACATAGTCTTCCAAGGTTTCATCCTCTTTCTGTGACATCTTAAAGATGTCATCTCCTTTTAAATCTCATCCTCTATAGTATTCTTTGTATTTTGCAAGAAACATGTTGCTCATGGCATTCCAATTTGGTACGACATTAGCTACGAGGCTCATAAACCACCTTATAGCGGCCTCTTTGAGAGTTGACAAAAACAACTTTAGCTTATGGGCATCAGTTGTGTAGTTGTAGCTCCTACAAAGGATATTGAACTCGAAGAGGAAGGTCTTGGGATCTTTAGTGATAAGTCCATAGAATTTTGGCAATGCAGCGGCTAGAATGTTCTTCGGGTTTTGGTTACCCTGTGGAGGAGGAATTGGGAAGGGGAAGGTATGCAGAGCCATTCTTGGAGGAGGGCCTAGTTGTTTTTGTGGTGGTGGCTGGTATACAACAAGAGCTAATGGGTTGTTGTGATACTCAGGCTCATCAAAAAGGATTTCTAGATGTAGCGATTCTTCGGAGGATGAGGGTGATGAAATTTCTCCTTGGGCGTCTGCAAATGGATTTTTCAAATAGGTCTTCTTCTTCACTATCTATGTGGGGTTCTTCAGGCTCGGGTTTAAAAAGATCAAATGGTTTGGCTTGGTATTGATGAGGAAGGAATCTTTCGCAAGGATCTCTTCTTCTATGCATAAAATGCTTGCTTAAAATTAAATCCTTGATTATTAAAACTGGAATCATGAACACCAAAGTGGTTTGAACTAACACCATCCTCAAAAGTGGAACCAAAAATGCTTGGTCAAATAATTGTCTCAAAAACACATAGCATTGGACTGCTATTTCTGGATTGGACACGCTAAATGGCTGCTAAGTAGATCATTTAGTCTCATTTAATTATCGACCTAGGATGTAAACTTGGAATGGTGCTCGCAAAGTATATGCTTCAAACTCCCTTGATTCTCATGGCTAAACCTATGGAATTGAAATACATTACACTTAAAGAATCTATGCTATCTCAATTAAATACAATTATGCTATGAAAATAGTAATCATGAGTAAGGGTTACTCTGCTTGCCTATGCTACAGGAACAGTGCACCAGTTTTGTTACTAGTGGTTGTAGGAACAACAAAGTTATATCTTCTTCTTAATGAGAAAAGAAATAAATTATAATCTAATAAAATGATTCACTCACCAAGTGGGCCCCCTTCGATGAGTGAATAGAAATGAAATTATGATAAGAGACTGAAACTCAAATTCTACACTCTATTCATTCATGGAGGAAAAATACTTTGAAAATAAACAGTGCTACAGTATCAAATTCTATTCCAGAAATTACATCAATTAACTCTCCTTCTTCTTCTTCTCCTGTGGAACTATATAATTCCACTTATTTAAGGAGGAACTACACTACAACCTAAATCTAGGATCACTCCATTAATGAGGACCACTAATGGATACATCATGCCCATAAAAGAAATCTCAAACAATAATAGTAGGTCTTCAAGTTCTTCCCAGAATGTAGCATGCAGTGGTTCTAGATCTGCGTGTGGTGCCTTCTCAAGAATTGAACTGACTTGTTCCTCCGTGAGAGTTCTGTGACATGCCCATCTTTAACCGCTTTACTTAATTCCTTGCTTATGTTGGTGCTTCTAAAGGTAACAGCTTTTGTTGACCCTTTCAACACCATGCTGGAATTCTTGAATGTGCCATAACTTGACTCCTACAAAATAGCTAGTATGCATAACTTCCGATGCATAAATATATTTTATCATTTAATACTAAGAAAGAAGTGTGAGATTTTATTAAATATTCTTGCACATCATTCAGCTACAGGAAGGAAACTACCCATAAATATAGCATAGGGAAAATGACTATCTATTCAACATGCAATCACTTATATCCTAAAAATTCTATCCATTAGCTTTAAGAAAAATACATTATGTTTTTACCATCCATTTTACCTACTTATGTCCTTTCATATAAAAATATATAAAAAACCATAAGTTTAAAGTCTTCTATTTTGAAAACAAAATGTTGAAAAGGGAAAGTAAACACATGGAAAAGATGGCCTTTTGGGAGGCTCATAGTCCATTTTGAACTCCCTAGCATTATTGTTGAGCACCACTAAAGAAGGGTCAATGAGCTCATCTAGCTTGATTTGGCCTCCCTCCTTCTCGATTACTTTAGGGTTTATGATTTCTCTAGTAATCCCCATCTTTGCTATTTTTTCATTGAAATCTTGCCACCCAATAATCTTCCCCTGTTCAGCCATGTAGCAACATAATTCATTATCTTTCTTGTCATCCTTCTCCGTATTGCAGTTGAGAGAGTGGGAGGGGAGTGGGGAGTCTAGTTAGAATCCCTATTCCTACCCTTGTTAGTTTTACCCATGGTAGACTTATTCCTCTGTATGCGTTTTCCACTTGTAATGCCTTCCTCTTCCTCCGTATCCATATCATCTTCAATGTACTCCTTAGAAGAGATAATCATGGTGCTCTATTTTTTGGGGGTAACTAATTTCTCTTTTTTGGTGTTTTTCAAACTCACTCTATAGTTTTTAGAGGATGAGCCCAAGGTTTTCTTTTTCATTTCATACTCCTCTTCATCGTCAGAATGCAGATCCTCACTGTCTTCCATCTCTGAGAGGATGTAATCCGAGCTAGAGATCTCCACCTCATCATTTTTAACCACCTCCTTTCCTAGGGTTTGTACCTTAAAGTATTCATAGATTAATAATAGAAGGCCTTAATGTAGAGAAGGATTAGCTATGGCCTTCTCTCTATACCCATTTATATTATCATTAATTGAAGCATACAAAGAAAAGGGAATAGACACCTTTATATCATGGCGAAAATGGTTCAAAAGGACAAAGTGATAGGTGCAGATTCTATCAAACCTGGTGTCTAGAGTTATGTAGTTGATGATGGCTTGCAACATGAACCGCCATAGTCTCTTCAGCCCTTCCGGAAGGTAGTGGGTGCCGACCTTGGTAAGTCCTCTCTTTTCCTCATGATTTGTGACAAAGTCACTTATAGTTGAGTCTGAGATTTTCATATCTCTATACAATTTCTTTCACACAATAGGAATCCCTGTGACCACCGAGATAACCTCATCAGTCACCGTAAACATTTTTCCATTCATCTCTATTCTTCCCTCATCCCAGTTCTTGATGAACATATTCGTCACAGTCAGCTTCCCACCGTGGAGCATCTAATTGAAGGTAGAAATGTCATCGCTTTGAAGATACTTCCATCTTTTCGTGTGCCATTTCCATTTTTCCAAGTCTTTAGCAGGTTCCCTCCCATGGCTTTCCCCACCCATCACAAGAAACGCAGGATAGAGAGCACCATAGAGGCTCAAACCAGAAATCTCCAAAGTATTCTTGATGGTTCTATTATTTTGGTTTGGGAAGCAAGTTTTGAGGAAGTGTTTGAGAACTCTGTAAGTGTGCAGGCGTGAAATGATATGATTGCCAATCTAGCCTATCTTGTACTTTCCCATAATGTAAAATCCATTTGCAATCAAAGTGCTAACAATCATAATTGGTATTTATGAAGCCCTCATTTCCATGGATTCGGTCATATACAACTAAATCTGACGCTTCATGTGGGAGGTCACCACTGTGTCTGCTTTTCATATTTGACTTCCCAGTTGGTGAACCAATCAACAGCTCAGTTTCCTTCTTTGAACATGTGGGATAAATGGACCTTATCAAAGGTCTTCAATAGTGATCGAGTTTCCTCAATCAAGTTGGCAATGGTCCACAATGGTTAGTGTTTTAAATTGAGACAATTGATAATATTATGGGAATCCCCTTCTAACCATAAATTACTTATTCCCAAGTCATGAGCCAATTTGGTCATATGAAGAGCGACACTTTCTTCTGCAAAATGGTTGGTTTGTGTGCCTAGTGGATAACTAACAGTAGCAATTCCTTGGCCATAGGTATTGCAGATAATGCCACCACTTCCTGCCTTCCTAGGATTTCTCTTGGCTGCGCCATCGATGTTGGCTTTAGCCCAACCATTCAGAGCATGAAGCCAGGTATAGAGCTACCTTTTATAATTGGTAGTAGAGGGATTAGCAGCATCATCAACACCTGCAAAAGGGTTAGGATTCCTACAAATAACAATGTTTTCCAAGAGAGCATGATGAATTTTTTTAAAAAGAATTTTGAGAGTAACACTACATTCCCTGAAGATGTGGTTGTTTCGTTCCTTCCAAATGCCCCAACAGAGGTGAGGAAGAACCCATGACCATAATTTTTGAAAATCAATATTTTTGAAGGGCAGGGTCCCTTGGGAAAAGAGATCCATAATGGTGGACGAGAAACACCACTGCAGCCCAAAAAGAGATAAGAAGAAATGCCATACCTCCTGCACATAAGAGAAGTGAATAAAGATGTGGTCCACATTCTCAGCTTTTATTTGGCATAAAACACACCTGTTGGGGATGGGAATGCCCTAGTTGTTGAGGTTATCAATAGTAAGGATGCAGTTTTGGAGAAAAAGCCAGAAAAAAATGATTTTAGGGATAAGGCCTTGGAAGCCAGGCCTGCCCTCAAGGAGGGGAAACCTCCAAATGCATTTGAATAGAGTAGGCTAAAGCAATAGTGAAGGAACCACTTGGGGAAGCTTCCCAAATCAAAGCATCCTGATTCTGAGAGAGGGAGGTGGCATTAAGAGCAGTGAGTAATAGAGACATCTCTTGGGAGATAGAGGATAGATCCACCCAAGAGTTACCCAATCTATAGTCATGCACTTTGTCCCCAAAATGAAAGATACAATCCTCCTTCCAAGAGTTGAAGCAATCCATATCTTCCAGGGGCCCTAACAAAATCCAATTATCATGCCAAAAGATGATATTGTGCCCATTTTTATTTTTCCACTTCTCTTTTTACTTAGATAGGTATTTGGCGTGAATGATGGAATTCCAAATGAAGGAGCCTTTTGGGGTATGATCATTTTCAAGAAAAGAAAGCAAAGAAGCATTGGAGATATATTTGTCCTCAATGAAGTCTCGCCATTCCCCTTTACCATGGAATATCCTCCAAATATGCTTAGCAAGAGGCGCCTTGTTGAAAGGCCTAATCCTCCAAATCCCTAACCCCCCTGCATTTTTGGTTAGACAAATTTTGTCTCATGAAATCAAAGGAAGACATTGATGATCCTCAGCCCCAGACCATAGAAATATCCTTTCAATTTTTGCCAACACATCAACAACTTTAGCCAAAATAGAAAAGAGGCTAAGAGCATAAGTAGGAAGGTTATGAAGGGTGGAATTGACCAGCTGAATCTTTCCCACTTGACTAAGGAGAATTCCCTTCCAGTCAGCCAATTTTCTATTAAATCTATCTATGAGCTTGTTCCAGAAAGAATCTGGTAGTTTAGGCCCAAGTAGGTGGAAGGGAGTGAACCAATACTGCAACCTAATATCTCCTCCATTCTTCTTTGTTTGACCTCTGGCATGTTGATGAAAAAAAGGGAACTCCTTCACCAGTTGATAGATTGGACCCTAGCCCTCGTATAGGAGTCAAGTAATTGTTTTATAGTTCTAGCCTCAGAAACTGAAGCTTCACCACCTAGGATGGTGTCATCAATGAACTGTTGATGAGAGAAGGTGGTCAAATTGGAGGAAGGCCTGATGCCTTTCATCCTCCCTGAAATCCTATGTGCAGAAACTTACCGGCTGAGGAATTTAGCGAAGATAATAAAAAGTATAGGAGAGAGGGGATCCCCTTGTCTCAGACCCTGAGAAGCTTTGAAGAAAGCTGAAGGAGATTCATTAACCAGGACAAAGAAAGATGGTTAGTAGATGAGCTAAAGGATGATTCGGCAGAATGTGTTATCAAAACCAAAAGAACTCAAAACCTCCAACAAAAAATACCAATCCACCTGGTCATAGGCTTTAGACAAATCAAGCTTGAGAAGAAAGCCTTCTCTTTTACCTACTTCTAAAGAGTGAATCATTTCATGAACCTCCATAACCGAATATAGGATTTGACGTCTAGGAACAAAGCCAGACTATTGCTGAGAAATAATGAGGGAGAGCACTTGAAGGATTCTAATAGTCAAAACTTTGGAGATAATCTTGTAGGAATATTTACATAAGCTCATGGGCCAAAGAAGATCCATAGCATCCACCCCAGTGACTTTCAAAATTAGGACCATAAAAGTAGCATTAAGTTCCTTTAGGAGATTTTTGGACCCAAAGAATTCCTGCACATCTTTGATCACATCCAATTTAACAATATCCCAATACTTGTTGAAGAAGAACATAGGGAAGTCGTCAGGGCCTAGGGGTCTCCCGGGAGAGAATCCAGAGCTATCTTAACATGGCCACTCTTGGGGATTACGCTCAGAGCTTTATTTTGGAAATCAAAAATGACAGAAGGGATAAAGTTCAAGAGAGTCTCCTGGTATAGGTCCTGGAGGTTAGGATCTTTGGATAGGAGGGATGTAAAGAAATCCATAGTAGCTAAAGAAATATCATTATCCTCCTTCAAGATCTGGTTATCCCTTCTGATGCTATTGATTCTGTTATCTGACCTATGTTTCATTGTGCACAAGTGAAAGAAGGGAGTATTTTGGTCTCCTTCCCTCAGCCATATGGATCTAGATCTCTGCCTCCAATACATTTACTCCTTCCCAATCACATTATGATACTCTGAGAGCAGGAGTTTTTCTAGATTCATCTTGATCTCATCGTAGCCATCCTTTTGAATTACCTCTTGGATTTCACCCAATTCAGAAATGGCCTTGTCTTTGGATGCAAATATGTCTCCAGAGTCCTTGTTCTATATCTTAATGTTTAACTTAACATTTCTAAGTTTTTTGGCTACTCTAAACATAGTCAATCCTTTCACCTCAACGTCCCACCATTCTTTAATCTTGTTGTTTATATTGGGATGAGTGGACGACATCACCTCAAATGTGAAGGGGAAATTCCTTTTCTTAATAAAACAGTCCAAGATAAGAGACAAGGGGGAGCGATTGGAACCAATACACACCAGAGTAGAGAGAGTGTAGTTGAAGGAGTTCAGCCAATCAGTTGTGATCAACGCTCAGTCAAGTTTAAATTGAATGAATTCAGCCCCCATTTTCCTATTACTCCAGGTGAAATTTGTCCCTTGAAGATCAACATCTAAGAGGCCTTGATCATTGATAAAATCCATGAGATCCTTCCTGCTTTCCAGATCAGGGGAGATCCGACCCAATTTTCCCCTTCTTTTAAAGGAGTATTGAAATCTCCCATAATAATGCATTTAGACAGATTAAACATGGACACAATATTTCTAAGTTTATCCCAAAACACCCTATGCCCTTTTTTAGAGTTAGGAGCATAGATATTCATAATGAACAAACTATCCTTATTCTTAATATTCGTTAGATTAAGAAACAACACATTACCTTCTTCATAGAGAATATCCACCTTCAGTATTGAGGAGTTCCACAAAGTCAGCAGACCACTAGAAGCACCTTCTGAGCTAGTTGCCACCCTATCCATTGTCTTACAGAACTTAATACAATCCAGTTTGTCCTTTTTCATCTTGGTTTCCTGTATAAGAATGACTTCGGGTCTGTGATCCCTAATCATATTTCTAATAATATCCTGCTTATGTGGCCCATTAAGAGCACAAACATTCTAGGATATTAACTTCATTAGTAACTAGAGGTACATGCTACTTGGATGGTCTTTTGGGTTCCATTCGCAATGTTCTTACATGCTTATTCTTGTCGGATCTAGCTAGATTTTTTCTACCCTAGGATTTTGGTTTTGGCCCTAGATCTGCTTTATTCTTACTCCTCGTAGCTACACAAGAGACCAAGGAAGGGTCTCTACTGCCCTTTTTATTTTTGAATTTGGTCCAATATCCCTCCTTCCCTTCCTTGTGCTTGGAAAATAGTTCTTCCATTATAGTAAAGTGCCAAGGAGTAGCCGATTTTAACAGATCTTTCATTTTATGGACCTGCTCCTGGCATTTCAACTCAGGAGAGGATGATACAAGATTCCTAATGGGAATCACGAGAGTGTTCTCATTTTTCTGCATGTTATTCATTGGTAGGAAAACCCCAATCTCCCAGGATGGTTTAGGTGAACATGGAGCAATCGACGAGAGGGACTGTGGAGATCCTAATGCACAATCCAGATCCTTCATGGTGGGAAAGAAGAGGCCTTCCAAAACCGATTCTGTCTCCACATACGGAAAAAGATCTAGGCCTGGTGAGTCACCGACCGAGCCCAAATGGGGTTCCCTAATGGCCTCAGTGGAGGGGGCACCAGAGCCACCATGTGAGTACTCGGGGAACTTGTTCTCCTTTTTGCTCCAAACTATAGAGGTCTAAAGCCCCGAGTTAGATATTTCAGGAACATTCTCCTTGGTTGCGCCCTTGACTTCTAGGCTTTCTTGGATTTATCCTTAGCTAGAGTGGCACCTTTCTTGGCCATATGCCCTACCTTCTTGCAATGGAAGCATGCAAAAAGGCACACTCTCATATTCCATTTTCTCCAATCATTTTCCAAGCTATGAATGTATCTTGATGACTTCTAGCATATCTTTCCCCTCTTTGACCCCTATATAGATAAAAGCATAGGTGAGATGTCATTGATCCACCGTAACTAGGTCTATCAAAAGAAGCTCTCCAAAATATCTCACTATACCAGCAACAACATCTTCAAACCAATATTCCATAGGTAAATCTAGAAGTCTAACCCAGACTGGGGCTTTGGTATAAAATGAAGCATTAAGATCTAGATTCGAAGACCATGTATACAAGGCTAGAGAAGATTTCCCAATAGCCCATGCCCTAGCACACAGGATCATGGCTAAGTCTTCTTGGCAAGAAAATTGAAAGGATAGAAAACCCTTTTGCATGGCTTTGATTTCCACTGGCCTTTTAGGTTCCACTTGTTTTTATCAAAGGACCTAACAATATCACTATTAGGCCTAGAGCCAGCAAATTTACCCACCAGAGTAAGAGACATTGAATTCATGTTGTGGTCAATCAGTTCATTCGGTAGAGAGATAGAAAACATTCCATTTTCCTTCTTAGATAGGTCTTTTATAACTGAGAAAATGGACTTTCCTTTTGGTTTGATCCTGAATAAAGTTGATGAAGGATGATGCCAAGCAGAATCTTCCTTGACACAATATTGGGTCTCGAATTGAACTGGAGTCCCCTTTGAACCCACCTCCTTTTTACCTAGATCCTTCCATCTATTGAGTGGGAGCCCAACCTATTAGTTGTCTTCCTCTTTCTCATCTTCCAAGGTGCCACCATCGCCATCTCCTGTAACCTGCTCAGATACCTGTGATCTATGTTTCCTTCCCATGTTCAAAATCAAAATTCCTCCTGCTCCTTCTGCTCCTGCTCCCTCCATTTTCCCACTCGTTGAAACTGAAAAACATGACAAACTTAATAAGACATCCATGAATTCATTAATAATAAAACATTATGAATTAACTTAATAAATTATTGCAATCAAAGATAACATATAATCATAGAATAAAAATATCTCAAGTCAAATAATCATCTATCCACTTCTAAATTATTGTATTATAAATAATCATCGATGTACATGTTTACATACTAAATTATAATCATCTCCTCAAGGAGATTACAATATTACATCAATACATCAACATGAAGATACAATCATGATACAATGAACAATAATAATTAATTAGCTGTATGGAACATGAAACTGCAGAGATGAGGCATAACCATCCAAGAATCTCTCGAACACTTTGAAAAAATCAATGGGAAAAATATTTTCCACCCAACCACATGGAACTCTCAGGCCCAATCCATCTAAAGTAGGAAATAGACACAAGGTCCAACACCAAATAAACAACACAAAATAGGAACAATGAAAGAGGATAGTAAACTTGGTATAAGGGATACATGAGGAATACAACAACGAAAGCCATAAGAGACACTAGCAAGAATACCACAATATACAAAAAGGTAAAATTGCAAGTACTAGAGGTGAACAACAAGAAAAACTAAAGGGAATCCTAAGACACATGTAGGAGAGTGTCATCACATAAGTCCCCACTATCTTTGGTTACCCTGATAGTCTCTTACTAGACCTAGCCCCCCAAATGAGAACTCATGTGCAACTAACAACCTTTCCTAAGGACACAAAAGCCAATTTTCTAGTTCAATGCCCCACGTGTGGCCCAGCTTTCTCCACCTTATCCTTAGGTTTTACAAGAATTCAAGGCCATGGGTGAGATATCTCATTTATCTTATTTAATGTGTATCTTAGTCCAATTCATTTTAATTATGTTTTCACTTGATTATAACTCCACAATGGGTTACCCTACACTGAGCACTTAGGGATCTGACCCCCATTGTGAGCCACTCTCCTAGCCATGTTCCTATAAAATCCTTCCCTGTGCTCCAAATTGAAACCAAAAGGCACAACCAAATAAAAAAGCGCCAAATAAATCTCAAAGTTTCAACCAATCTAAAGTAACTACAAAGGAAAGGTTTGGATCATAATGAATAAAATCTCAAAATCAATAATAGGATTCAGATTTTTTCAACATCTTTATGGACATCAATATGTCGCTATGTCCACAACATGATGAAACCATATAGGATGTTAGAAAATCTAATCTTTACTTGTATTTTAAATAGGAGATTCCTATGGAATCCCTACATTTATTTTGTCCCTAGTAGGAGGACAACTCATTTTATGTAATTCCTTAATAAGGAAAGTAGTTTATTCCTCCTTAAGAGGACTTTAACAAATGTCACACACACTTATGAATGGTGGCATTCATAGACTTGGGAGTTACATTCCAACTCCTCTCTCTCATCTCTATTTAAGAGATGCTCCTCTCTCATTTCTTGTAGTGCAAGGATGAAGAATGATCCATGAAGAAGTTATTGTGATGTGCATCTTGCACTCTTTCTCTCTCTTTCTCTCTCTTTTCTCTTTAGGCTATGGCCTCATTCATAATATCACAAAGGGTTTTTTCTTTTCTTTTCCCCTTATAAAGCATCTTGTCTCCCTTGTCTTTGGCTCGTTTGATGAATGCTCTTGGATCTGGTTTTCATGGTAACATTTCTCCATTTTCTAACTCTCTTGGATTGTTTATGTTCCTTTTCTCTTCCATTCTTATTTCTTACATGGTATCAGAGCAGGTTACTATTCCTTGTTTTAAGCAGAAAGGTGTCAGAGGTTACCATTCATGGAGCACTCCTTGTTTGGAGATTCTTTATCTAATATGTGTTTTTGTAGATCTTATATTTATTAGAGTTTGAAAATAAGATTGAATGCCATTACATCATTTCATCCATGTTTTGTTAACATTTGTGATTGTAGGATTTCTATGAGGTTTTTTTTAAAGTTTTTTTTCTAACCCTCTTTTGATGGCTTTCCACTAGAGAGTAGAGTTTGAACTTTTTTTTGGTTTGGCCGGTTTCAGCCAAACCCATTGCAATCTATTTTTTATTTTCACCTATGTCGAGCAGACTGCTAGGTGTAACATATTTCTCTCATTTGTGAAGGTTTCATCTAATTGATCTTTATATATCTTGTCTTTTGCATTTTTTGGTTCTTATAGAATATACATTATAATATCTCATATTTATGTATTGTGCATGCAAACACCTCCTT
>JAGRRI010023984.1:0-13271 GCA_018584345.1 Thuja plicata
ATAAGGATGTCTTTAATGCTCGTGTGAACTCAAATCGTAAGGATATTTATAATGCTTGTAATGTGGAGATTCCATTTATAATGCTTGTAATGTGTGAACTCAAATCGTAAGGATACAGCCTTGTGGGAATCACATGCTGATCACAGAAAGCCAGTTGAGCAGTGTTTCCAGAGCCAGGTCAGCGAGAGTACAATGGGGAAGAGTATAAATCGTAAGAGACGCTTTATATTGTCAAATTTGAACTGTCAAGTTTTCCTTGAAGTCTAGTTCCTCATAGATTATTCTTGTCTCAAGCTCTGATTTATTTTGCTCAGTACCCATTTTGTTTCGCTTTTTGCAGAGTATCTAAATTTCTTGTTGAAAGGCTCAGCTTTGATGCATGATGCAAGTGCAGTAAGAGGACATGAAATCCCCAAGATTCAACAGATCTACATACCTGTTCACGCAGCAAACCCTATTCACGCAGCACCCAGCAAACCCTTCACGCAGCACGCAGCAAAGAAAAACCGTGGTTATCTGCTTCGAAGTACCCAGGTTATCTGCGGATGTTGCCCGAACCCGACGGGAAGTTTATATTTTATTTATTTGAGAAACATAACCATGGATTTCAAAGTGATTCCACCTCCTGAGGTGGAATATCTAAATCCATGTTTTTAGCTAAATGGGGATTTCAAAATCCACATTCCCATTCTTGAGGAAGGCATCCAAACAGAGAATTGCACCCCATAACCGGGTTATGGGCGGCATAACCCGGTTATGGGGTGCAACCAAACGGGCCCTTAATTAAATTAGCTATGTAGGGGAATTAGATGGGTTGGATTTGATTTATTTAATTGAACTATATGACTAATTGATTAAATCAATTACATATTTTAATTAATCCCTCTTGGTTTGTATTTAATTAATTAATGACTTTGTTAATTAATCCACAATGTTGGCTTGATTTGACCACTTTGACTTTGGTTGACCAATTTAAGGTGTATATAATAGGTATCAAAGAAATACCATACCAATATTGTAGGTAGTTTTGGACTCCTTAAAAGCTTTTGAAACAATTTCATTTTGTCTTTCAATTATTTCTATCAAATTTTGATTTTGAAAGACATCATTTTGATGTTTATGTTTGAATTGTGTAAATGACTCCAATAAACTATGCCTACTTGGTTGCCACACAAATGCAACAATTCTTAAAGGCTTTAGATATTTCAAAATCCACCACGATGACGACTAGAAGAGCTACCTTAAAAAATATCAGGGATTTGAATGCTTCAATGTCTTAGATTTGATTTCCGCCTTCATAAGATTTTCATTAGGCATTGTTGTCTATAACCACGACTTCTCAGTCGTTATAGTTAATCACCATTTAAGTTGTAGATAAACGCACCATACTCCTAATGTGTATTGATCAATACATCAATAAAATTTGGGGTGAAATCTTATGCAACTACATTTGCATCACAATCACAAACCACCACTACTTTCTTTTGATACAGGTAACACAATTTTTGTTTTTAGTTTCATTTCATAGTTGATCTTCAATTTAGTTTCATTTCATTGTTGATCTTCAATTAATTTTTTTCTTTATTTCCCTATCGACGTATCCCTTAAAGCTCTTATAGATACAAGTGCTAGTTATTAGATTAAGAAGGAAAAAAAAACCAAATTGCTCTCACATTGCCTCAATATTTCCCAATGTCAAGTAGTCTAGAGGAACAAATTCACAAACAGCCTTCAAATTTGAAAGTTTAGATAAATAACAATAAAAAACCAACAAAATAAATTTTAAAAAGACCATCTATTTATAGCAAACGGACAACTCAAAAAATATTCCCACAAAAAACCTTGGTCAAAATTAGAAACGTCAAACTACAATCCTTAAACGTTAATTAAATCATTGCCGAGCTCGTTGCACCGACAATTTCGTCACTAAACAAGATCAACTTGCAGTACACTCAATTTAAGCTTATCATTAAAAATAGATTTGGTTGGACAAAATTCCCCCTCTAAATAGTCAATCTCGTAAAATCTCCGCTAAACTAACTACATTGAAGCAGGTGACACAAGCGGAAGCGCAGGTCCAAGTCAAATGGCGATTGCACACGGGATAAACAAACGAGTTAGGCCTTTTTCAAAGTCCTCCCTCTTACCAAATCTGAGGTGGATTCTTTCAATTTATTCCCACGCAAAAGTCAGTCAGCCAGATAAGGTGAAATGTTTACCAGTCATATACCTAGGAAAGAAGAAAAACATTAAATATATCAAAATCTCACTTTCCACGAGAGCCATATTCCCATTTAAACTCGAAACAAAGAAACCATTTAAGAAAAGTAAAGCCCCTCCCCCCCACACGGGTGGACCACAGCTTCCCGCTAGACTCGTTTATAACGGTAGGCAGCCTCGCCCAAACACAGATTTACCTACGATTTTGTTGCTCTTCTGCTTATGCTAAACCCCAGAAAACAGAGCCAGGTCGAGTCTGAGAATTCTTGTTTATCGTTCTGCAATCTAGATTTTTTTGTGTAACGGAAGATATATTACTTTGTTTGCGATCAGATCGGCGCTGGATTTCTGTTCTGGAGGCCGAATTCTGGGCTGGAATAGAGGTTGGAGAAGAAAGGGGTTTTTGTGTGTGGAGAATACTAGGTTTTGGAGCAGTTGATGCGTAAGAAGAGAGCGCCATGGAAGGGGGCGCTGCAGCAAGCGACGGTCAAATACAGGGAATTTTAACCCACGACGGGCGCTATGTAATGTACAATATCTTTGGCAACCTGTTTGAGGTTTCTACTAAGTATGTCCCGCCAATACGACCCATCGGCCGCGGTGCTTATGGCATTGTTTGGTAAGTATTCGAAAGATCTGCTTTTTGTTTTTGGTTTGTGAATACCGCATTTGAGAAATACGGTTGGAATTTTCGTCGTGCTGTTTGGTGGTTTTAACCCCGTGCCCTTGCTTGCCTGGTACTGAGCTGATTGTTGTTTGTTTTGAATCTGTTGTCTTGGTATTGAGCTGATTGCCATTCATGTCAAGCTTTTTCCTTGTATTTATTATTAGTTGAAGCAATTTTGTAACCCTATTTCAGCTTGGGTGAATTTAAACTGTGACTTTTTGGTTCTTTTTAGTATTTGATGTTGTTATGATATTTTTTAGTGTGATGTATGATCCATGTTGTCGGGGATTACAGATGCACTTTGATATTTTACTAGCGAAGTCCTTGAATTTTATTTTGAATTTGCATGGATGGACCAATTTTTTTGAAGAATCTGCAATGCATCCCAAGACGTGCACATAATTGTAGACATAGCATATAACATTTGTATGTTCCAAAAGCTAAATTGTGGTTGTTTAGTGTAGTCACCGGTGTCTTATTAGTTAAGGTTCATTCTATCAGCCGTCTAGAGAAAGCATGACTGGTTGACGCTTATGTTCTATACTGCTGTTTAGGAAAAACACATGGAGACTGATTATTATAGACGTTATTGTGATGTTATGTTCATTCTAAACTTGGTTTGGAGGCTGCTTTTTTTAAATATCATTTTTATTGCATGCGTTATATTTCTAGTGCTTGATTTATGAAAAATGCCTCGCTTGTAGGATAAAGATAGCTTGCATCGCAGCCAAAGCAAGTCATAACTCAAAACAGAACTCGGCCAAAAAATATGTAAAACAAATGTATTTTAGATCTGAACTTAATTTTATGGATACTTTTTCTAGTCTAAAATAAATCAGTTTAGTAATTCTCCGCTGGTGCTCCATAATTACTCTATTTTCATTACAATATGCTTAGGACCTGCACCTGGCTTCATGCTTTTTGTGGCATGCATTATCACAACCATTTTAAAACAGAGGGTTTCCTAAGTGGGGCTTGAGACCGATCATTATTGTGGCAATTGCTCTGCTCTACTGCCAGACCATATTCTGCTGGACCTCTAATGAAGTTAGATTAAAATTAAAATTTCATGGATACGGAATCACAGATGGTTCTCTCTATTGGTGAATATTGTGATAGTACGAAATGCCCTATCTGTTGAGATCAGTGGTCCCCAGGGAAATGTCCCCTGCTCAAAATGACCCCATCCACTATAGGGAATGTTTTGGGGATGGTAGGAAATGCCCCCACACTGTCTCCCTTTTTGTTAAATTTAGGACATCTCCTCAGGATGTCAATAAATTTGTAGGGTATAGTAAGGGATGGCTAGCTGTCCGTAGGATGGTCAGGTGATCCCCCATCTGTCCCAGGGATGGCTATCCGTTCCCAGGGACATTTTAGTTACTTTTCAGAAAGTTCTTACAACCTTTCTTGCTTGTTTGGTTTATGACATGCCCATCTAGGATTTACAAAAAAATATGAAAGGGTGTGTGCCATGAAGGTCTATGGTTTTGAAGGTGTTAATTTGGGCTTGGTGGCAGGGGCTCTTACCCTCGACCCCACTTGGTATTGAGATAGGGTATGCACTAGAGGCAATGCCTCTTGACCCCACTGGCGTGTTGCTCCTAGATTCCTGTGAGGAGTGTTGCCCCTCGACCATGTTGGGGATGTTGCTCCCAAACCACCATCAAACTATAAGTCTAACCAAGTAATAGACCAATTATGAACCATGATCACAAAATCTACAAAATACATATCTCCTGTTGCGATTGTCCACATCTTCACAATCAAAGCAACAATCCAGGATTATCTTGTTTCATACATAGGACAGCTTGTATAGTATACGAGGACTGCCATAGATAAAGTTGGCATGCTACAGTCATTATACTGCTGAATGAGAGTTAAGTCATAGTTGGCAGGAAATGCCATTTTGATAAAGCAAAAATGAAAAATATGTCAATCCTGCCCTGCATAGACAACTCGTAGAACTATCCCATCTGTTAGTACCCTAGGTAAGGTCAAACAGGAACATAGCCAGCTATCCTTTTACTTAAGCTTTCCTCTTTGTTAATGAGTTTGACAACAAAACATCCAGTCTTGACGGCTTTAGGAGACTTTAAACACCAGTCAGGCATGTCATTATTAACTCATGCTCATATGTATATATAAAGAATATCATAATTCCAATTCAATAACCCATGCTCACAAAGGTTCTATAATGTCCATGATGAATGCTTTATCAATGTTATCATATGAATATTTGAAATTTTCTTATCTTTAATTTTTTTTCTTATTTTGTTAATAGCCGTCCCCCAGAAAATGGACAAAAAAAATCTGCGAACTGGAAACACATCCCCCTGTCCCCTGCTGTCCCTGTCCTGGATACTTGGGGGAGCATGGTTGAGATGGCTGTACTGGCCTCCAAGAGGTTGAGTCTGCAGGCTTGACGATAAGAATATTGGCACTCTTTTTGGCTTTAATAATTTTTTGATAATAAATCAGAATTTCCATCAAGAACTGAAATGAGATTAAAACAGTTATCTTGGATTGTCTGAAAGTGGATGATATCATCTAAATTACTATTGAAATATTACTAGAATTTTGGTTAGTCCAAAGAATACATATTATAAATATACACATTGTGTAGTAACTACATATATAAAATCGCTCTGAAAGCTGTCTCAGTTGAGTCAAGTGCTGATTGGTTTTGTAACTGATTAGCCTGTTTAAGCTGAACCAAACTCTATGGCAAAGCTCACTGAACTATTTGCTCCATATGCTTAGCTGAGAGTAAGTCTTACTGTTTGCAGGGGGGGAGGGGACCTTTTTGCCGTGATCAGTTATAAAGTCAGTGGGACTGCATTGCGCTCTTGGCAAATTAGTGACGAATATTTTTCTATGTTTCCTAATAGGCACAGTGTTGAACCCTGAACCTCCTCAGATAAGAAAATCATATCTGTTCTCAAATTTCTGAGTAGCAATAGCGTAATGACAACATATAGTTTCTTGAGGGCTTTGGCAAGATACAAATGATGCTCATATTTTTTTGAATCTGGCAACTTATTGTGCAATGTTGTAACGGTTACATTTTCTGATTTTCATATACATCCAATTTCCTCAAATAGAAAGCTATACTAGCTGTATACTACAGTAGTACAGTTGCAAAGTGCATATCTTTGTGCAACATTTGTGGCAATGACTGGAACGCTATTTCATTGTGTCTAATACCTGACAGGCTTTGCCCTCTATTTTTCTTTGCAACATTGCTTTTATGATATCAATGTGATCTATTAAAATCAGACCGTGGCACCTGAAAATTACCACAATGGTACATGGGCTTATTCTTCTGGTTGGTTCTGTCCATGCCTTCGACAAGATTTTAAAATGAATTGAATCTTAATTTGTGTTTCAGCAATCAATAATCAACCATTTCCTCCAGGAACTGACTGAATGAAATTATTTACATCCGATGGAGGGAGCCTCAAATCACTAATACAGATTGCACTTGCTGTCCACAAAACCTAGAACTTAGCAGCAAACAAATCATGATCATGCTGATTAAATAGCTTCAAAGTAATCTTGAATTTCATTTCAAATTTCAATTGACGATGGAAATAATTATTGTCCTGTAATTGTACAACTTTCAAATGTTGCAGTCTGTATAGATTGAGCCTTGGCGATCTCAACTTCTCAAGCGCATTCCTCTTATTATCGAAGGCAAGATCCTGTCATATTCCTGATGCTGATTTATATTTCTATTGGCCCCAAGCTGGTGGTACCTCATGAGCTTCCTTTCTTTGGAAGGACATTCCAACTTTGCCAACTTATAATGAATTTGTGTGGACTACTAGACAACTCCTATAACTCTGTTTGTATGATTGCATATGGCATAAAAATCAACTTGAATTGGTATTGCCTCACTGCTTACTTGTAGGAACTGCAATTGATGATATCATAACATGTGATAAGTCTTTGCAGTCTCTTATTGATTATTTGCTTGTTTTATCTGCCAAAAGTCGAAGTGAAATGTTTGAAGGGCAAACTGCAGAACTTCAAGCTCATTTGTGCACTTTAGAGGGGAATAAAAATTGACATGTCTCCTGCTATAGCAGTGCCTGTGCTCTTTCCAATTCTTCTTTTGAATTTTCTTCTCTTTACTATCAAAATCTTCAGGTAGACCTAGTGTCAACTTGAGCTGCCTGGGAAAAATGTGGAAATAACAGAGTTAAGGATTCCCTGCACCTTGGAACTGTAAGAAAAGCCACTGATGTCTGTTGTATGACCTGTTGGCGTCATGTTCACTGCTTTGATGCAATCATTGGGACATCTGCAGTTGAAAATATCAATGAATTTTTCTGTTCAAAGTAAGTTTGAAAAATTAAAATCATAACCATTTTCCCTGTCTGCAACTTTCTATCTTATTGGAACAACAGAAATGCT
The DNA here is from genome assembly GCA_018584345.1 of Thuja plicata. Taxonomy (NCBI): domain Eukaryota; kingdom Viridiplantae; phylum Streptophyta; class Pinopsida; order Cupressales; family Cupressaceae; genus Thuja; species Thuja plicata. The sequence goes on from JAGRRI010023984.1 coordinate 7,307, forward strand.
ACACACAGGAGCCGCTAACTGCTATGTATGTCAACTTTTGGCCACGAACTGGAGTTTCTGTATGGGGAAATAAATGTCCAACTTAAATGACTTTAATTTTAATTTTTTTTGTTAATAATCCTTAGATTTCAAATTTATTGGATGACATCAGGTGCACTCTGTTACTTAGATGGTAACAACTACAATCTCCATCAAGCACTAAATTGAGCCTGTGCTTGTTTAACACTATCCTTTCTGCCAGCGTGTTTCAACCTCTCTTTCTTCAAGAATATAATTGCATCTTCAAGTTAACCAGGCCATTATATTGGCTGGATAATGTTTCATGGAGGAACTCAATATGGTTTTTGACAACATCCTTTCCTGTCTGAATTCTAGAAACTTAGAAAGACAATCTTGCTCCAGTGAAGTTTTTCATGGCCTTTGAAAATTAATTTTTTTTTTTTCCTAAAATCAAATATCTGCTGACCCATTTGCCTCTTTATTATTGGATCATTAAACATGGAGATCGATAATCACCATTATCAATTAAAGTGGCCAGCTGAAATTCCTCTTAAGGCATAAATTTTTGTTAGCTACACCTTTGTATAATTGGTTTCAGGTGGAATCAGCACCCAAACTTACAAATGTGATGAGATTATCCTTTTTTTACTCTCCCGGCCTGGCAAACATGCTAATTGCAAATTCAAAGCATCCGTTTAGATATGAATCATTTTAGTATGGTTGGATAATTTCAGACTTAATGTTCAAAATATGAATGTTTCAGCTCTAATTTTGCTTAAGGAATTTGTCTCCTAGTCCTTGTAGAAACACCCAAAAGCTTTGCCTGATGCCAAGGTTCCTTGGACTTGCTATTAAGGGTAGAATTTTGATGCAACTTTAATTATCCAAAAGAGGATTTGTTGAGCCCTGTAGATGTTCGCTGTGCCTTGTTATGATATCTCTATATTGGCCCCTTACTAGTGATATTTGGGGTATTTTTTTTTATCTAATTTCAACTCTTCATGAGTCTCGAGGTCTACAATGTTGGAGCAGGTGGAAGCATGGAATTTTCTCACATCGATGGGGATTCTGAAGTAGCTATAGTTTCTGGCTCTATTACTGATCTCTGTGAGGATTTGGCTGGAAGAAATAATAGAGCATTACATAGCAAGGAAAAATCTATAGATTTACGGTCAGTTGCACTTGGATATTACTAGTCAACCAAGATACTGAGAACAAATAAAACAATTCTAGTGATTTCAGAATCCTAAAGAAATGGCCTTGCCTAAAAAGTTTGTTTGATTAGAGCAACCCTAAAGTCAAAGTGAAGGATAAGTGGGAAATATAATAATTCAATCCCCCAGGGGATGGGGAAAGCTGAACTTTTTGACGTTACCTCCAAAAAACAACCCAGGAATCTTTAGGACAGGAGCTACTATTACAGACTATAGAGGAGAAATCAAAAGATTTGGATCAACATCTACTAGCACAGATTCAAACAATTTGATTGAAATGGAAGGGATTATCTTGGTATAGAGTCGGCATTGTATTCTCAAAGTAAATGTTTCATGATAAAGTTACTCTCAGATTTTATCAGTGTTGATTATGATTGGGGAGCTAAGATTTCCTTATTCTGCCAATGCCCTTGGTGAATACATCCTCCACTGGATTTAGGTGAAACTTAGAAAGCATTCTCTCATTTCAACACTACAGTGGCCGTTTGGATTGCTTTTTGTCTCCTTTCCACCTCCTTAAATTTGTTTTTGCATTTTGTTCCATGTGGTGAAGTTTTTGCATTTTATGGTTAAAGGGTTATGTCTGATGTTAAGGATAATGATAGGTCCTATTTACTTATTGTCTTGTCTGAAACTATATAAATTGGTGTTGGTCGTCTTTTTTGTTGAGGTCCTGCCTTGGGCTTTGTAATGTCCCCATTCCCGTAGTAGGCCATTATGGCGCCTGATTTGTCTATCTCCCCCATCCGGATAGGCTAAGGGCTTCTTTTAGAGGATGTCAGCCAGTCATAGGCTTTAGTGGGCGAGCATTTATTATTTGGGCTCATTTTATAAAGTAAAGTCACTTTACTTTATAAAAGGATATTATAAAGTCACTTTATGACTTTAAGTTACTTTATTTTATAAAAGTGACTTTAGTGACTTAAAGTAACTTAAGTGAGCACTTTTATCCCACATTGCTTAAGTTGTGGTGTTTTCCCTCACTTCGAGGTTATAAAAGAAAAAGGCTTTCTTGGGAAAAGCACCATGAAATATTATAAAAATAAGAAATTAAATTCTGGCTGCATTTGTGACTGGTTATATCTTTCTCGAGGACGCAAACCCTTAAGGAAAGTTTGAAAGGTTGGACGTAGCCCCAACATTTTGACAAGGTGGAATCACTACAGATTTCATATTGGAGCTCAATGTGTAAGTAGAGGAATCAAATATCTCTGAATCAACATATCGATTTATTGAGTTATTTCCATAGTTGCCATAGCAGAGGTTTATCAGTCAAGTGCAGGAAATCTGGAATACTGCGAGACTTCCTTGGTGAGAACATTTAATGATTCCGCAAACCACATATTTGGAAAGCACCTCCCATAACTATTCAGTGCGGCCTGGGATCAGAATTACAGAGTTGCAGCTTCATTGACATTGAACATCAAGTTACAGTGGGACTGTTTGATGTTGTATGCGGGACTGTATATGGCGTGGGTTGGAAACGCGGGGTGGTAATACTCCTTCATGCCGCTGACAGGAAACGCGAGACCTTCAGACTGTAGTTGAGGCTGCACGTACACACTGAACAAAGGTAGCACGCGGGCTACTACTCACCCGCCATCACCCGTGCCTTCATATCGGGCGACATAGAGAAGCCGTTGCCAATTCTGGTGGACGACAACAAGCAGCCACCGTGGATGGAAATACTTAGAAGGAAGTGGGCGTGGCTCTGCAGTCAAGCTGACACGCTGCAAACAGGAAATGCTACTGTGGCTACATGTTGTGGGAAAGAATGATGAAGCGTAGATGGACAAGGAGGCATTTGTTATTACGCTAGACACTGCTGGAACTTTATTGCAGACTATAAAAAGGTGCACACATACTAGTCTATCCATCTTGGATGTATACGCCTGTAGCTTTGAACATTTCTAATTGTATTCGTCCTGAATATTGAAGTCAATGATAGCATGGTTTGTAATGCAAGTAAGACTCCCTTAATATATAGTTTGGCTTATTTGATAAAAGAATCTTCTGCATTTATGGAATAGACAAATTTATGTAGTGTATTCCTTTCTTTCATTGATTAAATTGAACAAGGAAAAAAGATACATATATGACTTGCAAACATTAGAACAGTGCCGACTCCCAAAAATCAGAGTGCTTTGCAGTCATTGTCTTGAAACAGCCAGTTAGGGACATTTCAGGCTTATTGTATTTGTAATATTTAGATACAAAAAACTTTTATAATTTTTATCCCTTAGCTCTTGAAACTTGCTTTCACACTCTTTTAGTCCATATGGTGAGTGTATCCTTTTCGGAAACCTTTCTATGGGAAAAGCAATTTTAACATGGGAACATAATGACAACGCAGCAGTAGCTTGTGGACAATGTGAAAGGCTTTGATTGAGATGTGTTAGTTGAAGTTTGTATGTTTTGGAAGATAGTTGTCTTCATTGATCTACCATTAGCTTCTGTCCTTGAAGGCAGTGCTCAAGAAGCTAGTTAAAAACTTGAAAGTCATGAAAAGCTTGTATTTAGCAGGATTTGGCGAAACTACTTTTTGACGATTCTTCTGAAGCATAGCTGGGATGTTGGAACCAAAGATTTTCTGAACTCAAGAGTAAGATGGGAACTTGTCCTCATTTGATTGGATACACCAACTTTGGTGTTTTACAGAAACAGTATATAATAAGACAAATAGCATAACCAATACCAGCGTGCTTCTGTACATGATGCGTTGCTTGCTGATAACTTACTCGGTTCTGTGTTGTGGTTAGTTTGACTTTGCTAACTTTTATTTTGTTGCTTTGGAGCTATTGACTGTATCTATTTCTTGTCTTACGGCTGACAATGGCTTAGCTTCTACTACGACATGTATTTTCTGTTGCTCTTATGACATAACAGTGATAATGGTGTTGTTTAAATTGTAATTACTCTTGTTTGCTTTGTTGTATTGACAGGTTTTGCTAGGAAAGTCTCCATTCAAGCTGATATACTGATATTGTGATTTGTCTTTCTTGTGTAACATATTAAAACACATTTAAGTGAACATTTGGTGCATGGAACATGGTGCAGTTGATAATTTTGAAATAAGTATAATAGAATTTTGAGTCTTGTAATCTTGTTATTCAACACACTTCCTTTCTATGCTGATCAGATCGATACAACATTTTTTACTCCACACCCTCACTTGTTGATGATTAGTCATCTTCCTAATTAAATACTGCTTTTTAATGCTACAGAATACATTTGTTTACTTACCCACAGAATTCGACGGAAGCTGAAGACCAATATATCAATTTTGTTGGTTTTTGAGTGATGGGTCTGTGGTCATCATCCAACATATTGGTTGTCTGTCAACATAAGTGGTCACTGTCCACAGCATCCATCTGCAAAACTTTCTATGTGGGCAGTCATTGTTGCCTTTTTACGTGTTTATAATTCTTTTGACTTTTCTCCAGCATTCTGCAAATCCCTAAAGCATTCTTTGATAGTCAATTGGATTATGTGTTCAGGTTGTTTTTCATAATAACAGTGAAATAAATTAGGAAGAAGTGCTTTTTGTATTCCCTTCTCTTGGGAACAAATTTTATAGACAATTTGACAGAGCAGTATTTATGCTTTAACTGGTAGGAGGAAAAGTACACCAACTTTTAACCTAAATGGGCTTTTCTTTATTTAGGTCTTGTTTGCAACATGCATAGCTTTTGTAAGTTATAAATCTACATTTTACTTCCGCCCTTTGATTAGTTTGGATCTCTGTCTCTGTTTCCAGCTCAGCGGTGAATTCAGAGACAAATGATGAAGTTGCTATCAAGAAAATTGGAAATGCGTTTGATAACAGAATAGATGCAAAGAGGACTCTTCGTGAAATAAAGCTTCTATGCCACATGGACCATGAAAATGTACTTTCAATGATCCTTGTCTTGCTTCTTATGAAGATATTCTGCTTCATTTTTCATTTTAATTTTTTTGCTTATTTAATCTTCAAGGGGTGGACGTATTTTCTAATAAAATGAAAAAAAATCATAAGCTTCAATGAAACATTGAAAATTTTAGTCTAGTAATTTTTTTTCAGTAGCAATACACAGCTGCTGTGGATGATGTTTAGCTTGTGGCCTACGTTATATTCATTGCAGAATTGTTGTTTTATTTATTTGTGCGAGTCAAATTTAAAACCATTCATAGCTTTACTTCATTGTAATTTTACAGGACTGTGTTTATGTGTCATATAATACTGCACCTCTAAATTCAGGGGCCCATACACTTAGAATTTCCTTAATTAGCTGTAGGGTTGAAATTTCCAGAACAAGAACCTGTTCATAATGCAACACTCTGCACCCACGTATGGCACATTCCTTCTAAAATCTTATTTCATCGCAGACATAGAACTCCCACTGAACTGGTGACATCTGGAAAACAGCTCTGTGAACAATCGTTTGTGCTCTCTGTGTGGATACTCCAGGATGAAAATATAAAGGACTGAATGAGCCAAACATGCCCAGCTACAAATGGAAAAAAGTTGGATTTAATTCCCACAAAAGTGAGGTGCTGCTGCTTGCTCACCAATAAAAAAACATGATTGCGCTCTAACCACATTTTGGCGATCTGGAGTTGAAAGAATGATCAGATCATTTACTAAGAGTAAGAATGCATCTCTCTAATAATGGGACCAAATCCCACTCTTCTGGAAAGGTACTGAACTTTAACATGAAGGGGGATGGTTCCAATCCATCATTAGCCACTGTATCTGCAACCACACTGCCTTC
>MU211999.1:0-10808 GCA_018584345.1 Thuja plicata
TAGAGATAAAAGGGACTTAATAATTAAATCAAATAATGATTTAATTAATAAGTGAAAGGTGACTTAATAATTAAATCAATAATGATTTAATTAATAAGTGAAAATACCCTTTTAACTCTAACATAATATTGAAAGGAACAATGATTATGATGATATACATGCACATATACATGCACGCACACACACACACACACACACATGAATTTTTTGAGATTAATCACGAGTTATCTTCAATTTCTTTAAAATATTTGAAACTAGCTTCTAATGACACATAATGATTCATTAAAATGATGTTGAACAAGATAAGGAGGTGGATTATTTTCTATACTATTTCACTAGTGTAATAGATTATTTTGTGTATTTTAGTGTATGTAATGTGTTCCTTGTGATGTGATACTTGGTGTCTCTTTATGTTTGTTAAGCTCTCTTTGGATGACCCTTGTTTTTTTGTCGACACGAGGAAAGAAAGGGACCAACCTTGTTGTAATATTTTGCATTTTATATCATCATTATTCTATATTTTGTATGTATGTGTCATAAATGTACATTTTTTTGTTAATGTTATTTTGTGTTGTATACTTGGGGATAATGCAAAGCATTGAAATCTTTTCTTTTTGGTATCTTCTATGTTGACCCAAAAAGACTTGTGTTGTTCATCTTATGGTATCTTCTTCCATTGTGCTTGTAGTTCCACTACCTTTGGAGCATGAGGTCAATTCATAATAGTCATTCTTGATATATATGACTAATTTGATGTGCATATTAACCCTATGCGGTGGATCTTTTATGTGCTCTTTTGTATTTTATGATCATTGTTTTTTAATTTTCTATGTCTGGAGGCAATCCACTATTGTGGCGTGCTTGTCTTTTGGACATATGTATGCTACCTTAATGAAATTACTCCTGATAAGTCATACCTAATCACTCTTATGTGAGGACATGCACTCTACTCAATGTTTACACTATGGATGCACCATAAGGTTTATTTTATACAATTTGAGCACCGTGATATGTTGGCAGTTGAGTTTATAGATTACTCTTCAAGTTGGGGCTTTAGTTTTTAATATTTGTGTTTTGTACATGTAGAACCCTTTTAGTAGTCATTGTCTTTAGATTATCCAACAAATTAAGGTTATTTTTGTAATCTCTACAATCAAATAGCATAGCACACCTTGCTAGAACGATTCAACTAATATGTTTCTAACATGAATCCTAGTAAGGAGAACCTAACTAGAACAAGAAGTCATGCCCCTTCTCTCATGTTCGCATATGGATCATAGTAACCATCATCTTACTATCCCAAGAAGCCATATCATGCTCTTTTCTCTTGTATGCTTCATGTGTGTGTAACATATGTTGAATATAATTCTCTTTTTCTCTTGATATTTAGATAGATGAGATTCTAAGTCCCAGGGAGCTTAGTGTTTTCTTGTCTTTATTGTTCCATTGTGAAAGTATTTAGATACAATTTTTTTATATTACTAAGAATATGAGCATGAGTTCATACTCGCGCTAAAGTGGGGGCTAAATATAGTGTCATAAATTGTATTTTGAAATGATTTCATACTCATTTATAACACATTTTGTACTCCTTCATGCCCTCAAATATGGTTGATATTTCTCAACCCAAGGCTTGGTCTTGGAATTTAAGTACCTATCTGGCTCCCTTAGCCTATTTCTAGCTCACAAGGATTGGAATAGGGCACCTAGTGGCCTAGTCCTAGTGGAATATGATGCTAGGCACCATGGTCTTGCCAAAATGGGCCCAAATTTAAATATTCCAATAGCCAAAATTTGGTGAACGGGATAATGCTACCTATGTTGCCCAACTTTGAGCTTGACAACAAATTTCTCAAGGTTTACTATAAAAGTGGGTCTCACCATGAGGTCTTCACTAAAGAGGCAATACAATATCACATGCGTTCATATTGGGGGGTTTTAAATGGATGAAAAAGGGCCAATATACTACCTAAATTGGGGGAGGGGGGTATTTTGTGGGTTGNNNTGAGTGTGGGGAGTACTAGGTGGGTATTGGAGGGGGGTGAACAATGAGTTTGCGGCATTATTTTTTTAAAATAGGGGATTCTTTAGTATGCCATGAACACATGTGCTAGGATTCAGGTTCACTAAGTGAAACCCTCGCTGGCCTCACCTGCTCATTTTCAACATCACACAACAAGGAATTTGTTTCTTGTTGAGCAAGAATTTTAGTCATTTTCAAGGTAGCGAATGAGGGAATGTAGCATTGAAGGATTAAAGCATTGAAGATGGTATCCATGATAAATTTCATATGTTTTATTCTTGAGTGAAGACATGTATGAGCTCCCTTCCTAACATCATCAACCTTTCATGAAATCTTCAAGGAAAGGAAAATTCATAACAAAGGTATAACATTGTTGATTTAGTTTGCTTTACTTCAAATTTACAGTTTATTCCAGACATCATTATTTTAGGTAAGGTTGAATCTATGGGACTTGATTGAAGAAAATCCATATACAACCCAAACATCATTTTCCTTGTTATTGTGAGCAAGTTTTCAAATCTAGGAGAAAAGAGTTGTGAATCTAAGAAGAGAAGATTGATACAAGGATAATCATAATTTAGAAAAACAGCTTGGATGTTGTCAATTATTGGCATATTTTGTGTTTACTGAAATACTTGAACACATTTTCTATGAAACTTCAAGGAAATGACTAGAGTGGCATCCTGGGTCGAAATCTATTTGTGATATCTGCTTCAAACACCACTATGACTAGGATATCCATTGACATAGTCCCACACTTTCAAGCCTAATATTTATTGACATATTCCTTTCTAATTCCTTTTTCCAAGTCCATACTCATAATTGGCATATTAGATATATAACTTACTATTTATGTTGATTATTGTTCAATTTTAATTCTTTGGACCTACTCTTTCTTTATCTTATCCAATTACATCAATTAATCTTTGAACACTGGGATAGCTCAAATACACCTCAATCTATTTTGTGCCCATCTCTTACCTACCTCAATTGGTTTGAAGTTGGAAAAATTTGAGTTATTCCTTAATGAAGAATTTGGTGGGACCGATCTTGATTCCTAGTTTTCATGTTTAGGAAAGTGGTCCCCATTTTCATCCTTATCATTGTGATTGCAACTCCTCTGTAAAAGTTGAACATGAGATAGTGAGACCTTTTTTTAAATCTTTGAGTGCATAGTCATAGATACCAAATTAATTTCTCTAAGTCTATATGTAGGGAAAACATTGTCACTTTTTTCCACTAGGTATTTGATACATCTCAGGAAGTTATCCATTTGATTTATATATGTTATCATACTGTTATCATAAAACTTGTGCCTATCAACCTTTGGTATCAACTTCCTTGATACTAACCCTAAGGGGAGAATAATGTAAAATCTTTCTCAGATCTTTTTTCATAGTTATAAAAACTTAATAAAAATAAACATAAGGATAAATAACATTCATACCACAACACAAATATTTACGCGGTGAAAACACTTTCGGGATAAAAAATCCACACTAAAAAGAATCCCAATATATTATTCAACAATAAAAAAAAGATTACAATATACTTGCAGAGAAAGCTTCTTTCAAGAGTATCACTGTCTAGAGATCTAGAGGTATCTAGAAATCTAGAAGACTCTTACAAACAACTTTCATCTTATGCACCTTCTATATAGGAGATACAATACAAGAAACAATTAAACAATATTACAAAACCATGGGCTAAAATTTACCCAAAAAGAGGCACCCATCTTATCTCCAATAAATGATCCATATGATGTGTCAATACCCACACCAACACATGTAACTTCCTATTATAACTCATTTACATGTTCAATTCATTCTTACATTTCCTATTTTAGGAGACCCAATTTACGAAGGCCATAACTTTTGAAATGTGTGCCTGATTTTCTATTATAACCACTTTTCAAAAACCTCTTGAAGTGCTTTATAGCTTGGACCATGAAACACCATCCCGAGAAAGTTTTGATCCCTTTAGAAACCTCTAAGACCATTAAGATTGAGTTTGAATTTTTCATACAACCCCATCATAAAACCAAAAAATTAATATCTTCACAACTAGACTTGATCTTGACACAAAAATTTATCAACATGCTTATATATCAAAAATGAACCTCCAAAGAAGACATTGGAAAAAAATGTGCTCAAATGAATGACTTACTTAAAATATCTACCATATGTAACTGCAAGTTTGAGATGCATTTTCCCAAAAATCTTTGACTTATCGAACACCTTGCAAGATAGACCAAGGGAGTATCTACATCGTCATTTAATTGATGGGGGTCGTGAGGCCCATAGAATACAAAAACCATTTGAAATTCTCTATTCTCACAACCTTTGTTAATGAATCTTCGACATTCATCAAAGTCTCTACCTTAACTAGCTTCACCCTATCATTCTCAACCATATCTCTAACAAAATGATACTGAATATCAATATGCTTGGTTCTGGCATGAAAAGTCTGGGTCTTCGCTAGGCAGATCACACTTTGACTGTCATAATAGATTGTTACTGATCCATGTTTTATTCCAATGTATGAACACAATCTCTTAATCCAAATGAATTCTTTACAAGCATGAGTAGCTTCCATATGCTCTACTTTAATAGTGGACAAAGAAACCATATCCTATCACTTACTTATCCAACTAATTGCACCACCAAATAATGTAAACATATAAGCACTGGTGGATCTTCTTATGATCACTATCACCTTCCCAATCTGAATCCACATAACCATGAATATCAAGGTAAATTTCATCTCCTATCATATTACCATTGTTGATAATATGATAGAGAAAAACTAAGAGGGAGGGTGAATTATTTGTTCCTAAACTTAAACTTCTAAACCCTTAAAATTCAAAAATTTCAAGCATAAACTCCTAATATCTGATATGATTAATTAACCATGAAAAATAGAAGCATCAAAAAATCACAAACACATCCACAATGTTTGACATAGAGATTTTTATCATGGAAACCCTGTTAGGGGAAAAACCATGATGGGGTTGATTACCCACAATAAGTAAATACCTTGTTAGAAGTTTAAACCTACTACAATAATAGGGAATGCACATGCATTCAAGATCACTTCCTAGAGTTCACTTCTCAAATTAAAAAGGCTTGGAATATAAACTTGAGGAAGGCTAACTGCCTTACAAAATATCACTACAATGATTTGAGATTTTTGTGAACTGTGAAAATGACATATGTATCGTTAGAAAATGGAAGTACTTCCATTTTGAAATGGTTTATCCCTCCGAGTAAGTGGTTTGGGGTCATGTCAAGTGCCTTGAATGGGTTTTTGACTTGGATATGGCTTTTCTCCCTGTTCTACCCCATTTTCCACTTCTCTCCGGCCTGTTTCTGGCATCCTAATCTATAGATTTGAAGTTCTTGACCTTAGGGTCAAGGTCAACCTTAAACCTGACCTAGGTTAAGGTTGACCCCTGACCTAGGTTAGATTTGACCTCGACCCTCACCTAGGTTCCAGATTTCAAGTTTTTGGGGTTTCCGGATGTCGACTGTTTCAGTCTTTGAGGAAATGAATCTTGAAATTATATTTAATATAGGTCCACTTCTAGGGGTATAGGTCTAATTTGAATTTAATTATCCTATGTAGGCCTCTCTAGAAGATTGTGCCCTAGATTTGTAGATAAGGAAGCCTTCTCCTCTCATTTTCTCTAAGAAGTGTAAAAAAAAGACAAGCTAAAAACAAGACTTGAAGCAAGCCAATAATCTATTGAAGCAATCATCTACTCTCAAGAATTAAAGCATTCAAGCACATTAAAGCATTCAATTCATCAAGGTGATCCATTGGTATCCATTGAAGGATTCAATCTCTATGGAGCCCTCTTGTTGAAGATTTCTCCATCTACATCCATACAAGCTTCTTCCTATTCCAAGATCCATTCAAGAATGGTGTTGAAGATCTTCAAGAAATTTATTTGAGACATACTACATCCTAAATCATACATTCTACCTTCTACATTCATTTGGTGCATACATACTTGTGGATCCATGAATTTGAATCCTCCACAAGGGTTTCTATACAAGCAAGGTGAATTGGTTTATTTGCTTTGTTTATTTATGCAATTTCAATTATATTTTAAGGTTAATTCCAAAATGAGGTTTGACCAAGGAAAACCCCTCTCCCCCCAAAAAAAAAACCATTTCTCTTGTAGGTACAGGTACATGAGAACAAATTTAAGAGAAAATTTGGATACCCTTTTCGGCCAACTTTTGGTGTCCGCGAGCAAAATTTCCGTCGGAGAAGTGCAGTTTGAGGTTAAAATTTCGGGGTACAATTGCACCCTCGCATTTGGGTCAAGGTCAACCTGACTTAGAAAAGGAAAATATTTATGGGTTTTGTTCATCTCTGTGTTTCCGTTCTAGATCCGGTTGTAGAATTTCCTGAAACTCAACACAAACATCAGAAAATAGGCTTTTCCAGATCTGCTATATTTTGAGTTAGTACTTGTCTTCAATTCATTTCAATTAAGGTTTTAATCAATTCAAATCTATTGCATACTCTTCATCCATTATTCGGGAATGTAAGGCTTTCTTCTTTCTTCTTATTTTTGATTGATTGATGCATTTATGCATTAACCATTTTCTTATGGTTGATCAAAGTGGATCTTTCCTTTGTGAAATTTGGGGATAGGAAGAGAATCTTATCTTCCCCCAAAACCTTTAAACACATAAACACCACATTTCTTCCTATACATACATCTTACAAATCCATCTTTACCCTCTTACATCTATTTATCTCTTACAACATATACCATATGTTTGAAACAATTCCGATCTAGCACAACACAGACCTATGTTCAACCCTTTTTTGAAAACCTTCTAAGCACAAGTGAGTTAGGCCCTTTCTCTTCTATCAATCTCTAACATCTACACACATGATTCACACATCCGCATCAAACCCTAGATCAGATTTATATCAATAACCTTGAAAAATAATAAGGCTGGCCACCACCTTGATTTTGAACTTGAAATTACATGCCAAAAATCATAGTTTAACTCCTTCCACCTCCAAACAATAGCCACAATCCATAAAAAGCACCTTGAGATCATAACTCTTCCATATTTCACGCCTAGATCTTGCGCAACATGATTTACCAACCTAGACGTCCAGGAACAACAAAAAATAATAAGAATATTATTGTTGACCAAAAAATACACTAATCTAATTATTCAATCCATGTGGACTGCCAAATCATTAAGTACACACTTGAAGAATATCCTTCAACATCATTAACATCACATAAACATTCAAATCCATCCTAGCCATTGGATTTTCTAGCACCTTTTTAATGGTTCCTCAAAAAACTATACACAACCTCTATGACAACAAAAATATGCCTTATAGATCTCTGAAGTATGAACCCTTTGAATTGAGAACACCTGAGTATGTCCCAAACATACTCCTTGATGCGCACTGAGAAATTACAGAATGATCGTGCACACTGAACCTCTTTTTTTTCTCATTGTCAACTCTCTCTACCATACTGTCTGCCAATTACCAACTCTGTCTTAACAACATACTCAAATCTTCATGCCAACCTCAAAAAATTGACATGGACTAAGTAGAAAACCTCACCAAAATCCCATGAGGTATGCTATACCTTATCTGCAATATCATAACCTCCCCGAACCTCTGAACATCCTCTTCCATTGGAAAAACTGTAAGAGATAAGTTAGCACCAAAAAATTAGACCTTCTAATCAATCCTACTGATATTTTGACATAAATGACAACACATAGAACTTCCAAGTTTCCAAAAATATCCTCCTTTGGCACTAATGACAACATATGATGTGAAAAATAAGTTATGTAATCAAAACCCAACTATTTCCCTCCTAGAAAGATAATCAACAATACTACAAATAATATCCACAATTATCCTTCAAAGCCTCTCTATCTCAGCTCCCCCTAGGATCAAGCTTCCCATGAATCCAATCTAATTATATACTCTTTTCACCATCCTCTCCTTAACTGAAGTTCTTTCTTATGTGCAAGTATATAATCTTGTTTTTCGCATGCTTCTTTCCCCTAAGCTCTTTCTTATGTGCAACTATATAATATTTTTTTTCACATGCTTCTCTCCCCCCTTTGACATCAATAAAAAAGGGATAACCATCCTTCTCTCTTAATTTATATTTTACTCTTCTTGAGACCAATAACCAACTTAACTAATTATTACTACTCCCCCTAAGTAGAAGCCTCCTCACATTAATCCAACTTAAAATATAAAACTTTGAGTTCACTGGATTGATGCATTTACCTGTATCTTTAAGTTCTAATTAGGAGGGGCAAGCCCTTTTGTCTTTCCTTTGGAATCTCCAGTAGATTCCTTTTCTCTACTAGCCTTATTCTTCTTCTTTCTTCTTGACTTTCTCTAATGATTCTGTTTCTTGTCCATTTTCACTTTTTTATTTCCTTTGACATTCTTTTGTACTCTCTTGTCATGCTTGTCTTTTTTATCCATTTTCTTCTCCTTGCCTTGACCATTCTTCTACACTTTCTTGTTTATTCCTTCTAAGCCTCTTTTATTCATCTTCTTGTTTCTATAATTCTCAATAGTAAGTTTAGATAGGTTGCATCTGATTCGTAGAACAATTATTTGTGCATTCTTTTCTTCCTTCTTTGTAGTGCATTGACTATCAATAAGACAAAATTTATTGCATGCAAAACATCTAACTTTTCTCTTATTGACAGTATCAATCTTCTTCCTCATGCTACTTCACATACTTGAATCATGATCATGCACTTTACAAATAGAACAAAGACACTTCTTTCTGCAATAAACTAATTTATGTTCATCTTCATCACAAATAAAATACTTACCTCTAAACTTTTGAGCGTTAGGCTCCCTTGCCAATTTCTTCTTCTTCTTCTTCTTCTTCTTCTTCTTCTTCTTCTTCTTCTTCTTCTTCTTCCTTTCTGATTTAGAATTGTCCATATTGGATTTGGAGCATTATCCTTTCTCTAATCTAAGATCACTCTGGCCTTCTAACCTCCTCCTAAATTAGCAATGCCTCAAGTTTAGTTGAGCTAATCTTGAGCTTTTCTTTGTATTCATTTGAAATCATAAACTCTTTCTACATATCTCTAACCCATTAATCATCCATGAAAGCTTTACACATATCTTTGGCATCAATTTTAGAGATCATGCAAATATGATCTTTTGCAATTCTTATTCTATTCTTTTGAAGCTTTGTCTCAGGATTACCTTCATTTGATTCTAAACCTTCACTAGATTGTTTTTCATCAAACTTCTTCTGACTATGAATCTTGGGATCATCATGAGTTGAAAACTCTTTTTTTCTTTGTTTCCATATCTACATCACCTTTTCCTTCCTCTTGAATTCATGATCTTATAAGGATGTTCTGAACTTGAATCTTACTTGGAGTTTGAATTTCATGAATTATACCAATATCTTGTTTATCTAAGTTACCCTTGCAAGAACTAGTCTGACTTTCACTAAACTGAGTAATCAAGTATCTTTTTCCATTATTTTTTATATGAGAGATATCATCTCTGTTCTTTTATCCTTATCCAACCTCCATTACTGAATTATCCAATATATTGCAACACTCATCCTTTAAATGCAGTCCATAGCCTTTGTCCATTAGTTGACCAACATTGAGAAGATTGTACCTCAAACCTTCTACATACAACACATCTTCAGTAGTAGTCTTACTGTAAAGAGATGTATCCTCTTCCTCTGATTGCACTACCATAATTATCTCCCCATCTTACCATTCCACCATCATACTTCTCAAAACTTATAGTTTTTTCCTTGTCACTAGTTATATGATGTGAGCATCCTTTGTCTATTACCTATTTATATTTCTCGACAATTTGTGCAGCTAGTGCCTTTTCTTCAACAACACAAATAGTAGAGTTACTAGGCATAAGATCCCCATATTTTGGTTCATCCTCTTTAATAAATATAAACAATTTCATCATCACCATTAGATTCATCATCTGTGACTCCATCATCAACAACATAATAATACCTTTTCTCAAACTTAGACTTATCAGACTTATACTTAGAATTACTCTCCAAACATCTAGAGGCATAATGTCCTATCTTTTTATAAGAAAACCATTTAAAATTCATTTTCCCTTTGTACTTACCATATCCTTTTGATAGTGTATTTGCAACCAGTGCTTCTAATTCCTAAATCTCTTGCTCTTTTTCTTCAATTTCTTTCATCTCCTTTTCAAATCTTGACATCCTTCTTGTAGATCCTTCACCTTGATTTGATCTATGCATGTCCCTTCTTGATAAAGTATCTTTGAAAGAATATTCAACTTTGGGAAGAGAATCACCAAACTCACTCATTTCAAAAGCACATAACTTACCAACCAATGTATCTCTACTCAAAGGTACAACAATTGTGATCTTTTTAGTAGCAACAAATTTTCTTTTTTAAGTAGGGGGCAGGTATCTCGAGACCTTTGAGACAATTTCTCCTTCATCAAATGTACCACCAACACACCTAATTCCACAAACTAATTCATTTATCTTTTGCATGTAAGAGTTGATGTTCTCATCCTCAGACATTTTCAGAGATTCATACTTTCCCTTCAAGATTTGCAACTTGGATTTCTTAACACTGTAACCACCTAAATTTGGTTTGTCGCAACTATGGACCCTATTTTCCCTAAGTGTGATCATACCCTTGATTTATGTCCAAACGACCCTGTTACTGCTTGGCATAATTCTTTAAATCAATTTAATATCCTAGGTGATTTTTATCACTGA
>JAGRRI010024122.1:0-12198 GCA_018584345.1 Thuja plicata
TAAATACGTGATAATACTTTGACAAGACAACATAAAGAAGCTATAAAAGACAAGAATGTATATGTAAATAGTTACTTCCCTGAAAAAGAATGGGTTCAAATCACTTTGTCGACATGAGTTCCATCAGATCTGATTCAAATACAACTCTAATTTGTAGATATTTAGATCTATTCTAAGTACATAATACCTCTGATCAATTTTTTCACTTTAGTTCATGTCATTCTTGTTCTTCTCGGTAATCCTCTGTTTTGCTCGGTGATGTCTGCAGAAATAATCAGTTCTGACTTTAACCAGTTTGATCAGTCATGCATCAAATTTTCATGTATGATTTAGGATCTGTGTGCATGTATATATGATTTACAAATGAATATCTTGTCTCTTATATAGACATCATGTATCATTTAATTTTCATCCTTCAAATCTTTGCTCTTAATCTTCATCATTCATTTTTCCACTTGATTCTTCCTCGGCAGTTGTATTAAAAATATGTTTCAATCTCTGTCGTTCGATCTTCCTTGAATTTTAATAACTGTTTGATCAAACAAAAAAGTTTATCTATTACCTTGAAATCATCAATTTTCAGCTTAGCATTTCAGTCGGCCTTGTTTTGAATTAATTTCTTTATCAATAGTTGTGTCGACAATTCCTTGCTCGGTTAACACTAGCATTCGGTATACACTGTGTTTTACTCAGTTTACACTGCTACTTAGTGTATACAAAACTCTTCATTTTTTGACCACATAAACATTATTTGTTCCAAATCTTCAATACATAACAAATTTTCTCCACCATAATAGCACTCAAATAAGTTGACATCAATGACAATACATTAACTGATAATGTTTATCATCACTTCTCCAACTTGGTTGAATATCAACAAATGAATTCAAACATATAATCATTTATAGTTCATCAATCTCTCCCTTTGGCATTGATGACAACAAAATATGAAATATGCAATATAATATGCCATACAACAAGTACCAACATTTTGTTCTACAACTACAACAATTTAGTAGTTCTTCCTAGCTTGAATATAATCTGTGTCAATATAAACAAAATATTCACTATGTAGACTCTCCCTTCTGGTTTCTCTTTTTAGTTCTTGAATCTCTCTGTAGATTAGATATGTCTCTCCCTTTCTCTTTTCTCCCTTGGATGGATATATATTTCATTCATCAACTCTCTCCCTTCATATTTCATGACTTTCTCTCCCTTTGACAACAATTCCAAAAAGAAATATATAGCTCTTTCATAGCTAGAATAAAATTTCTTTGTTATTCAGTGTAGTATGTACCTTTTAGTGTACTGATATGTCTGTTTTGGTCCAGTTCAACTTTTGCATCAACATCATTTATATCCTAATCTTCTTAGTTACCAATAGACAAGGGACGAACCCCTAGTCTACCTCTCAAGTACTCAAATGTATCCTTCGGTAAGGGTTTTGTGAATATGTCTACAAGTTGTTCCTTTGATTGTACATATTCCAGTATTACTTGTTTGTCTTATACTCGTTCCCTTAAATAGTGATACTTTATAGATACGTGCTTTGTCTTCGCATGCATCACTGGATTCTTTGAAATATTTAAAGCACTTGTGTTATCACAATAAATCATCACTGGTTCGGTGATCTCCTCATTCATTCCTTTCAATATTTTTTTTATCCATGCTATGTTAGAACAATTTGCAGTAGCAACAAAATACTCTTATTTTGTAGTTGAATTTGATATGCATCCTTTCTTCTTTCTAATCCAAGTAACTAGTCTTTCTCCAATAAAGAATGCTCCACTAGTAGTATTCTTTCTGTCATCTATATTTCCAGCCCAATCAACATCTGTATAGACTTTCAATTCAAATTTTCCTCCTCTTTTATACCAAATTCCATAATCCTCAGTATTCTTCAAATATGTAAAAATTCTTTCAACAACTTTCATATGTGACTGTCTGGGGTTTGCAGGAAATCTTGCAACTGTTCCCACTGCATGTGCTATATCTGGTCTTGTGTGTACAACATACATCAATTTACCAATCATAGATCTATAAAAAGTTTGATTTACCTCATATGTCTTGTCCTCTTTTGTCAATTTGCATCCTGTTACCATAGGTGTTCCGACTGGTTTTGATTCTTAAATTCTGAATGTCTTCAGTACTTCCTTCATGTATTTTGATTGAGTAATGCATATTCCTGTAGTTTGTTGTAAAATTTGTAATCCTAGAAAAAAATTGATCTGACCAAACATTGACATCTCAAATTCTTTCCTCATTTCATCAGCAAATGAAGTGCATAAGTTATCATTACCTCCAAATATGATATCATCAACAAATATTTCAGCAATAAGTGTCTTATCATCATTTCCTTCTTTTAAATACAAATTGTTGTTGTCACTAGTTTTAATAAATCCAATACTTATTAGGTAAGAATGCAGTCTTTCATACCATTCTCTTGGTTCTTGCTTCAGTCCATATAAATCTTTGTGTAACTTACATACCACGTGTGTCTTATCATGATCAACAAATCCTTCAGGTTGTTCAATGTATACCTCCTCTTCAAGTATTCCATTTAAAAATGTAGATTTCACATCCATCTAATATACCTTGAATCTTTTATATGCAGCACATGCAAGTAATATCCTTACTCCTTCAAGTCTAGAAACGGGTGCAAAAGTTTCTCCATAGTCAATTCCTTCTTCTTGTGCATACCCTTTGCAAACTAATCTTGCTTTATTTCTGGTTACATTCCCATCTTCAATCAATTTTTTTCTGAAAATCCATTTGGTGCCAATGATATTTTTATCACTTGGTCTCAGTACTAAAGTCCATATCTTATTTTTCTGTATCTGCTCAATTTCTTCATTCATGGCATTAAACCATTCTTTATTTTCTAATGCATCTCTAACATTCTTAGGCTAAAATTCACAAATTAAACAAGTGTCATCTCTAAACTTAATTCTTGTCAATATGTTTGCTCTTTTATCTCTAATGATCTGATCCCATTGATGGTGTCTTCTTACATATTTAGAAAGTATAGATTCAGTTCTTGGTCCTTCATCATCTTCTTTAGTATCTACATTATCTTTTGGTTCATGATCTTCTATTTCAACATTTTCCTGATTCTCGGTTTGTGCTATCTCTTTCCCGGTGACATTAATCTATTTCCCGGTAATGTTAGTTTGTTGCCTAGTAATGTTAGGCATCTGCATCGGTATAATTTCATTTTCTTCCCAGTAAAAAAATCTATTGTAGTCCTCCGGTTCTTTCAAGCTGTCTCCATCATTCAACTTAGCAAATTCATCAACTTTCACATTTGCACTCTCAATGATTTTGTTAGTTGACTTGCTCAAACATTTGTAAGCTTTACTCTTAGTATAATATCCAAGAAATATTCTTTCATCACTTTTTGAATCAAATTTTCCATTTCGACCATCTTTCAGAATATAACACCTACTTCCAAATATTCTAAAATAGCTCACATTGGGAGTATTACCATACCATAGCTCATAAGGTGTCCTGTTTGAATCTTTCTTCAGTTGTACTCGGTTTAGTGTGTAGACTGTTGTGGTAACTACTTCTCTCTAGTATGCTTGTGCAACTTGCTTTTCAATCATCAATGTTCTAGCACACTCAACAATTGATATGTTCCTTCTTTTAGCATTCCCATTCTGACGTGGTGTCCTTGGTGTAGAAACCTGTCTTTTGATTCCATTATCATTGCAAAAGTTAGTGAACTCATCAGGAATAAATTCACCTCCTCTGTTAGATCTCAAACACTTCAGATCTATACCAGTTTCTTTTTCCACTTTTTCCTTATACCACTTAAACATCTTAAATGCTTCAGATTTCTCTTTTAGAAAAATTACAGTCATCATCCTAGAGTAGTCATCAATAAATAAAATAAAATATTTGTCCCCAAAATAGCTTTGTGTTCTCATTGGTTCACATAAGTCTGTATGAACTAAATCCAAAATGTCATTAGATGAGAAATTCTTGCTCTTGAAACTAGATTTTGACATCTTACCCATTTGACATTTTTTGCACATTACATGGGTTGGTTTAGTTAAGCTTGGTAAGCCTCTAACTTTTCCTTTTGTACTTATCTTAAACATGTCAAAATTTACATGAGAAAGTTTTTGTGCCATAACCATACATCTTCATTCTTTTCCAATAAACAAGTAGTTTCAGCTATGCCAAGATAAAAAGAGGTTACCTCTTGATTGTTCACCAGTATCGATCAATTTTCCTTTTCCATTATAGATTATTTCTTTTCTGTTCTCAAATGCAACTCGGTATCTTGTGTTATTCAACTATGAAACACTCAACATATTGTAGTTAAGTCCTTAAATACCCAATAAGTATTTTCACATTTGATTTGATTGTTCAGCATAATAGCACCTTTTCCTTTTACTTGACAAGGTGTATCATTTCCAATTCTTACTAATCCTCCACCATAATCTTCAAGAAATTCAAATTTTCCTTTATCACCAGTCATGTGATGTGTACAACCACTATCAATAACCCAAATATCATGTTTGCTAACTTTAGAGATAAGTGTTTTTTATACATACCTTTCATCTTCATCTAAATCATCTTTTAATGCTACAAACACTGTCTCAATATCTCCATCACTGTTAGATCCACTGTTATTATTATCTTCAACAATGTAACAAGATTTCTTACCTTTATCTTTGTAATCTCAGTTATCTCTTCTATTATATTATCGGTTGCTTCTGAGATCTTGGTCATCCTTTCTGTCATTAGATCTATCATTTCTATCATCATTCTTCTTATTAGGGCATCTTGCAGAAAAATGGCCAATCTCTTTATAGTTAAAGCATATCAAAGGTAGTTTACCTTTATATATTCCTTTACCTCTATGCAATCTTCTAACCATTAAAGCTTCAAGTTCATCAAGTTCCTTGTCATCACTATCACTAGCACTGTTATTTATGATTATGTGCTTGTTACTAGATTTGCCAATTTTCATAGTAGACATAAATGTGGATTCCATAGATGGTACAATATTGTTGTCAAAGTTATTCAGCTCAAAATAAATCAATCTTCCAACAAGACTATCAATAGTAATGTTATTTCTAGGTGCAATTCTCATTTCATGTATTGCAGAGACTCTTATAGAATAAATAGGTAATAGAATTCTAAGAATCTTACTCAAAATTATGTCTTCATCAATGGTTCCACCAGATCCTCGAATAGAATTTACAACTTCTTTAAGTCAGGTATTGTATTGTGTGATGTTTTCTCCTTCCTTCATTCGCATGTCATCAAAGTCTCCACGAAGGCTCTCAGCTTTGGCTCTTAGTACATTCACATCTCCTTCATAAACTATTGTAAGCTTCTCCCACATCTGATTGACACTTGTACAATTATTGATGTCCTCAAATTCAGAATCATTAAGTGAAGAAACAATCTCCACCATAATAAGGTTATGCTCATCTTTTTCTTTCAACTGATTTATTGTCAAGGCTCCAGTAGGGAGAATAATTTCATTGTCCAAAAAATCTTCAATGTTGCTTGCAATTCCTGATAGGTATAATCTCTTTCTGCTTTTCCATGTCTGGAATTTTTCTTTGTTCAGCTTAGGTGCATCTCTCTTATACATCTTGTGATCTTTATATCAAGTCCTTGAAAATTTTCTGATAAGCACTCCTGCACTAATAAGCACTGCTACTCCTTGATAAGCACTGATAGATCCGATACCAATTGTTAGAATAACTGAGAGGAGGGTGAATCAGTTAGACTCAGTGCCCTCACAAAACTATCCTACAGTCCCAAATTACTCCATATGTATAACAAAACAATATCAAATATAAAACTCAACTCGCTGAAATATAAACCGTGATTTCAAAACTTATTGTTAAGTTGTCTACCGAGTATTAGTAAATTAATACTGTGATTACTGATCTAGTTCAATAAAATAAAGTGTAAAGAAAAATAATAATCTACAACATTCATACACATTGACAGATATATTTTTAACGTGGAAACCCTCCTAAGGGAAAAACTACCTGGGACCAGTAACCCAAAATATTTTCACTCTTCTAAAGTGAGCTCGGTGAAGAGCCAACCTTGTTAAAGGTTACAATGCACACTGTTAAATGTGACCTTATTAGAGGATTTGAAACTACTAGTTCTCTCTTAACCATGCATTCACTATGGGGTCAAAAAGAAAACAATTCACATTCTTTGAATGTTCTAATAAGGATTCACTATCCCACTCAGTTAAGAGATTTATCTGTAACAATGGTTAAACTGATACAATAATGATCTCATTCAAATACAAATCCAATTTGCAGATATTTAGATCTATTCTAAGTACATAATACCTCTGATCAATTTGTTCACTTCAGTTCATGTCATTCTTGTTCTTCTCGGTAATCCTCTATTTTGCTCGGTGATGTTTGCAGAAATACTCAGTTCTGTCTTTAACCAGGTTGATCATTCATGCATCAAATTTGCATGTATGCTTTAGCATCTGTGTACATGTATATATGATTCACAAATGAATCTCTTGTCTCTTATATAGACATCATGTATCATTTAATTTTCATCCTTCAAATCTTGTCACTTAATCTCCATCGTTCATTTTCCCACTTGATCCTTCCTCGACAGTTGTGTTAAAAATACGTTTCAATCTCTATCGCCCGATCTTCCTTGAATTTGAATAACTATTTGATCAAATAAAAAAATTTATATGTTACCTTGAAATCATCAATTGCCAGCTCAACATTTTAGTTGGCCTTGTTTTGAATTAATTGCTTAATCAATAGTTGTGTCGGCAATCCCTTGCTCGGTTAACACTAGCGCTCGGTATACACTATGTTTTACTAAGTTTATATTGCTACTCGGTGTATACAAAACTCTTCATTTTTCTGACCACATAAACATTGTTTGTTCCAAATATTCATTACATAACAAATGTTCTTTACCAAAATAACACTGAAATAAGTTGACATCAAATGACAATACATTAACTGATAATGTTTATCATCACTTCTGCAACTCGGTTGAATATCAACAAATCAATTCAAACATATAATCAGTTATAGTTCATCACTTTAATCATTTCATAGACTTTGTTCAATATCAAAATTCACTAAGGAGATCAGAAAGAAAGACGACTCTGTGGAGAAAAAAGTGAACAAGCAACTAAAGAATGTTACAACCAAGCCTAGATCACTTCAAGTTTATTATTCAAGGCTGAAATATCTGCTGGGAATGCAGCATGAACTCAAAATAGAAGAGATCAAGATAAGAATGGAACTACTTGAGCTACAAGCACTTCTGATTCCCCAAATAGAATCCACGCAAAACCATCTATTGAAGGCTAAAGATTTGATCAATACCCCATATGTCAATACACTAGATAGCATGATTTGATTAACGATAGATATTGGTGAAAAGATTGTTGTGATGCAAAAAATAAAGGAAATATGGGAGACATCCCTAGAAGATGTTAAGAAGCGGTATGCACACATTTTCGATAAGATGTATCTAGCAGATCAAAGTAAGTAATTTTGTTTTTGGCATATTTGTAAAAAAGGGGGATATGTGTATATGTATAGGGAAGATATATTTGTGTTAGAAGCTCTATATAGGAAGTATTATCAAAGGGGTAGTTATACATAATTTTGATGACTTTGAGTTTTTAACAAAGATGCCAAACTAATGCCAAAGGGGGGATTGATACTCCTAAAGAGTTATTTTATTATCATTAGTTCTGTCAAAGTCATATTGGTTAATTACAGTCAGTCGGTGAAAGGAGTCCATTTGATAAAGCATATAGAGTAATCGGTAAAGGGTAAAGAGAGATAGGTAGCGAGAAAAGAAAGACAGGTACCGAGCAGAGAAAGATAGGCATTGAGCAGAGAAAGACATGCATCGTGGAGTGCATGATAGTCACCAAGCTGAGAGCTTATATTATCGAGAAAGAACGAAATATATTACTGAGAAACACAGGGCCAACATAACAATTTATGGAAGATACATTGAATCTGGAGACCGAGCAGAAAATGTTTTACAAAATTCAAGGTGGGCGTTAGGTAAAACATTGGGAATATAAACACATCATTGCGCATGATTACAAGGAAGATCCACCAATAGAAAATAAAAGGAATAATACATTGAGAATGAAACCAAAGCTAGCACATCTTAACTACCACCGTTGAAGGAGAAGAATCTACAACAATTCCACCGCCTCTAGGTCAAATAAAAAGGAACAGATTGTGAAGAACAGAGAGACAGAGAAGGAGATAGATGAAGAGATTGAGTGAATGGTGTATAAGGATGCAAAGGAGGAATAACTGATGTGATATTGATAAACTACCAAGTACATAGAAGTTAGAGAAGAACAATGAAGATGAACTAGTTTTGATGCTACCGAGTGCAGAATGAGGTAAATAAGTTATTGAGCACAGTGAGTCTGGACATCATTTGTTGATGCATTATTACAGACATATTTGTACTAAATTTTATTGTATTCAGAAGAGTAAAAATCTCAATATTGGGTAGGCCCTAATAGGTCATATTTTGTAAATCCTTTAACAGGGTACATCTCTTATATTAGAGATTGTAAAATCCTAAAGCAAGGTAGACTGTATAAGTCTTCTGTAATCCTAACAGGGTAAGCTATCATAAGTAGCTAAATATTGTATCTCTAACCGAGAAAATTTTTTACTACAGTAGTGAAGGATTGTGGGTACCATCCCCACCGTAGTTCTTCCCCTCTGACAAGGGTTTCTTCGAGACCAAAAATCATGGTGTTATGAGTTATAATTTCATGTTTTATAATGATTAATTGCTTGGTAATTGATCAAAATATATGATAAAAGTTTTTGGAGTACTGATTCACCCCTCCCCTCTCGGTACTTATCTTTCCATATTAAATCCAACATAAACCACCATAGGAGAAGATTGTACACAACATAGGTTGTAGTTTATCCCATAAAGGGCTTGCACAATATCCCCAAAAATCGCAATGGTTTCATAAAATAATCTAACAACCTAAACCCAAACTTATAAACTTTGTAATACCAACAACATGTTCAGTAGAAGAATCTGAGTCAGTCGTTAGTATAGGGACTTGTAAGTTTTTTGTGTCAAAACATGACCTAAAAAACATGAGCTTGTAGGAAAAACACAAAATCATCTATAAAATGGCACACATAGGACAAGAGTCTTTGTTGGAATCCATGAAAAATGTAAAGTACATAGAAAAATAGCAATAGAAATGTCATTTACATAATGAGGAGACTAACCTAACTAATTGGTACTATAGACAAGTGCAACAATAGGAGCATCTGTATCAGTAATAAAGACCAACATGGTTGCAAAAGGGGATAAACTTTGAGTTAAGTTTGGTGCCATCATCACATGAAAGAAAAAATATTTAGGACAAACATCAAATTTTTAATGTTTGTTTGAGTGTCTGCAAATAAAGTCAAACAAACACATATTATCAAAATTATATTTAAAAAATATAGATAAAATAAAATAATTCTTAAATAAATAAAAATAGTTTGAAAACATTTCAAAATGTTATTTAGATATATGTATTTAAGACATCTTTACTAAATTCTTTATTACTTATATTTACTCACCCTAGATTAATCTATACAAAACAATTTTACATATTCCTTTAAAATAATGTTTGATATTCACAGAGATTCTTAAAGACTTTTTCATAGAATTTCCAAACTATTAAATTTTTTTTTTTTCAATTTCCATGATATGATATAAAGAGGCTTTTATATAAAGGTGGATATTAATACTTTTTAATACTTGCCTTTCTCAAAAGATTCTAAATTGATTGATGAAATTTTAAAATCTTAGATATATTAGTTCCATAAAAACTAAACTTAGTCTATTTATATAGTTGATATGGGTGTGAGTTAGGAGGCATTGTTATGATAGGGAGGTCAATTGTCCTACCCACCATACTTACCATCCCACCTACTCAATTCTCCATTCCACTCCATTCATCAATTTCAATCGTAGGAAGATAATATTTTAGTTATCTATATATTAGTTCATGTAAAAGTTAGGGAATGTCTTGGGAATCTTTTGTAGTAGAAACATTTCAATTGTAGTAGAAACATTTCAATAGTGAAACGGTCACCAATATTCAAATGAAGAAGAAGTCTTTACTGATCTATAGAGCTTGTGAAGAAATGAGATCCTTTCTAATATATCTTTCTTGAACTCCCAGATTAAAAATCCAAATTACCCAAATAAAAGAAAACTTGAGACTACATAAGCTACCTTCCCAACGTTTTTTCCCCTCAGGTGTAAGTTCCCAATCCAAAACTATATTTGACTTGAGGAAAATGGAAAACAGAAAATAAACCATCCTTCCATTGAACGGAGTAAACAAAGCTCACCTTAAAATCTGTACTGCCATCTGTCTGTAATCACCTTCACCAACCACCACCTCCCTCTCATACTCTGTACTTTTCTCTTCTTTACTACACAAACTCATCGTTCACCCACTCAAACCAAAACATTTTCTTTTCATTTATAAATACCAAACCTTTGTCAAATGCTCCAACAAATGTTTCCATCAAGTTTGAAATAGCAAATGCATTATTGAGTGCAGCGTTGATGATTTCAGTGTATTCATAAATTATTATTAGCTTGTCTGGTAATTCTCTTACATTTGGTTGTCAATGCTGCGCTTAATTATGTATTTGATCGCTGAAATGGAGCTTATCATCAAATGGGAAGAAGAAAATCCTTTTTTGATAGGAGATGCTGCTAAAATTTGAAAAATCACAAGCTTTGTTAACTTGAAAATGGGTATGTTTTCGTTTATTTATTTATTTATTTTCATTCCATTTCTGGATCTGCCTCAAATCAAATCTGTGAGGATGGTTTGGAAGAAAGAGTTTTTGCCCACCTGAAGTTTTAGTGTGTGGATTCAGCTGGTCAATATTCTTAATTTAAAAAGTTGTTTCTATGGTTCTGTTATTGTCTGTATGAATATTTTTCCAGATCTTTTCAAAACTACTTTATAACTTCATAATCATTGATCTTTCGTTTTATTGTCTGAAATAGATTGATGGACAACTTTGAAACTGGACTGTATTTAGGAAATGAATACAAAGAATATAAATCTTGTGTATAATAGATTGATCAACAATTTTGATAAATGGTTTACTTCTTGGGGGACTAGTTTCGTCCTAGCTGGCATAGGTATTCTGGAGATATCTTAATGTTAAAAAAAAAAAAATTGATAAATGATTAACATTGATGAAATGAATTCAAAAGAAAATAAGACTTGTCTAGAATATATTGATGAACAACTTTGAAAAATAGATAGTATTAAGGAAATTACCTCAAAAGAATAAAAGTGATGCTGTAGTATACTTGAAGTTTTGTTTAAATTAAAAGTTAAAATTTTTTAAAAATGGATCTGATGTAATGACTGAAAAACTCACAAAGAATGCCACATATGCTTTTAACATAATAAGTCAAAAGTCGAATAGTCGAAAGACCAAGTCGACATACCAGTCATTAAATTCCAAAATTTACATCAATGAAGTTCTTACAAACGACCATCTTGTTGAAGTAGAATGAATAACAAGATAAATACATACAATTACATGCCGAACAACTTGTCGGATAAATGAATTAAATATACAAATTACATCGTTACAACAAAATATATTACATCCATAAGTGTCGACCAGCTTGTCGATCACTAGATAAGGTACAACATGGAAATACAGAAAGAAGAAAATAACGCTTGAAAGTATCAAATCATCAGTTTCTGTCTCTTGAGCCTCGGACTGAGTCCCTTACGCTTCCTCGAGAACAGAGGTGTGGTCCAGGCACTTTTACCGCCCAACCGTGGAGTGGTCAGCTCCAGAAGTGATGAGCTTCCCCGGGGTTCTTCCTGACACGAAGAACGCCCCGTCCCTGCAACGAAAGCCTAGCTTCTCGCTACTGGCAGATTTGGATGGTCTTAGTGCAGCCGTGTAACTCAACCTACATCACATATGCCTAAAGTAGATTCCATACAACGGATGTAGCAAGGGGTATAAATAACCATGCACGACAACTAACAATGCATTCACTTTGGCCAAAGTAAATTTTTATTCCAGATTTGAACTGGCAGGCAAACATACATTTACCCTCCCTTGATTTCCTACATTCGGCACAACTTCCATCCTAGTTGATACATTCCCG
>MU212014.1:0-10148 GCA_018584345.1 Thuja plicata
TTGGCTTCATGGGTATCGTGTTACCCCAAGTTTATCCCTCCACACATGGGAGACTCTACACTTAACATGAATCATTTCCACTACCCCTCCAAGGCTACTCTGCCCTCCCAAGGGTGAGTGTACCTTGGAGACCCATTCAAAAATTAACACATAGTAAACACATGGAGAAACAAAAAGAAAATTTTCAACAAAAATAAAAAGCTTCAAGAAAACCATAAACTCCATTAATGGAGTCCTTGAGCTCAAGAACACAGATAACATAAACAAAACTTTTAAAATAAATCCAACCTTGATCCAAGCTATGGTGCAAAGAGGAATGATGTTGAGCTATCCTTCCTAACATCGGTTTTCTAAACCATTTTCATCATATTACATTTATACATTTAGATCCATATAAAACATCAACATAAGTTGTAACTAAATCAGAACATAAACATCTCAAAAGTACCCTAATTACAGAATCAGGTGCTGAATATATAACACAGGATTCCACCGATCCTCAAAAGTATGAAAAGTCTCTCTGATAGTCAAAGTATGTCAAAGCATAAACTGCTAAAAGCATGAAACAAAATAGTAAACTATAACAGTCTAGTGTAGGTCTCACACTTTTATAGGCATTTTCCCTAAAAAGAGAGTCATTAATTCTCAACAACTCCTCAGTGTTTGAAGATGGAGTTTTTCAGTCAAAACATTAACTTCTCTCTTCGGTGATAATGTGATGTTTTAGGGTGGTTGTTCAACCCTTTTATTTTACCGACGAGTTTCGGTGATGTGAGAAAATAACTTATTCAGCTACCTTCATTACTAATGATTCTTGGTTTGCACTAGCAACTTTGCTTTCTCATGTTGATCGACGCTTCTTGGTAAGTGTAGGAAGTTTCAACTTTGAGTGTATACCGATAGATTTTGGTATGTATTGTCTGTTGGAATTGTTATCACAAAATTAAACAAGTAATACAATAATGCATCTTTACTTATGCTAATTTGTCATTTCATCAACATTTTATGGAACTAATTTAAAATAATACATAGTGTAATGCAGTTCCATACTTACTTGTTCTGCTTAGGTGGGGGTGGTGATGTCACCAGATCCATTGGATGGGGTATCACCATTTACATTGCTCGGTCCAACTTCATCATTGTTTGAAGCTCTTTTGCATATTTTGTCTCTCATTCTCTGGATATCTTCAATGGTGTTTCCATTGGGATATGTGTTGGTCTCTGTCATTTAGTCTTTGAAATCTTTCTTGAGATGACCAACTTTATGATAGTGTAAGCATGCCATTCCAGGGTTAGTCCAGCATCTAGACTTTCTAGTCCACTATCTCATACAATTTGCAGCAATGTGACCAAATCTTCCACATGCTGTATAATTTGTCCAAGTGTTGTAATCCCATACATACTGGTTACGAACTCTTTTCGGTTTATAGTGAGTTTCTTGACCTTTAGGCTTCCATGCTTGCTTTTTCTTTTTCCAACATTCAAGAGTTGTGTGCCCATTCAATTTGCAAGTAGGACAGTATTTTTCCATGTAGGTTTCGTCCTTTGGTTATTTCATCTCAGACTTACATTCATATGCTTTATGTCCTTTCTTGTTACATTTATAACAAAATCCTATGAATGAAGATGTGGATTTAGGAATACCTTTCATTTTTCCTCTGCATACATTTGATGTGTGGCCTTACTTTCCACAGTGATTGCATGTCAGCTTTCTTGGTCTTTGATTTTCATAGACATTTTTTGGATTAGCTTGATTGGGTGATTCTCCATCCTTGGTAAAGCCTAGACCGGTGTTGTTGTTGACTCTTTGTTGTCCTTCAAGAAAATCATCCATTATTTTATTGCTTTCTTCAGCTTTCTTGATAATTTTAGTATGTTGCTGCTGAATTCTTATTTCATGTTTCAACTTTTCATTCTCATCCCTTAGCTCACTGATAGCTTCTATTCTTTCAATGAGTTCAACATTCATTATATTTTCCTCTTGACTCATAAGAATAATCTGATTTGTGATCTCATGATGATGCTACGTAAGTCTTTGTATTTCAGACTCTTTCTCTTGTATCTTTTCTATAATATTTCTTCTATCATCAATAACTAGTGTTATTTCTTTCTCAGCTTGTCTAGCACTATTCATGACATCAATCATTCTTACCATCTATGTCTCTTGACCGATTTGCAGAGTTTTAACTTATCTAGCCAGATGTTTATTGATTTCAGTTAGGCTTGTGATTCTTTCTTCTGATGCTTCTGATGATTTGCTTGTAGTTGATCCTGAAGACTCAAAGAAATCTGGTATCTCTTCCTCATTATAATCTATTTCAATATAATGAGTTACCATAATCTTTCTCTCCTCTAACAGTTATCTCATATTGGTTCTAGCTTCTTTATACTACTTATAGAAGATCTTAATTTCTAGCTTCTTATTCTCAATACTTTTATCAAGTATGTACTTCTCCATTGTATGATCTTTTCTCTTAAGCCTTTAAGCTTTTCCAAAGAAGAGAATTAGCTCTACTACCAATATTTGGAATTAATGGGAAGTGTGTACTGAGAGGAGAGGGGTGAATCAGTACCTCTAAAACTTTTTGTTTGTTTTAACCTTTATCCTTTAAGTTATCAAATGTTTATCCAACCATCTATTTTATACTATCTTGATGCAAGATATATCAATTCATAAAATTAACCATACATGTGAACATTCATGAAAGTAATTGACACATAACACAAGATATTTTATCACAGAAAACTCATGTTAGGAAGTAAAAATTGTGGTGGGGATGACACCCATAAATTCTTTAGTATCTTCATATTGGAAGGGGTCGGTTAAGGCTTACAATTTGATCACTTCTAATGATCTACCCAGTTAAGATTATCTATGGAGGCCTATTAAAGTCTATTCAGTTAAGAGATTTAGCAACACTATTGAGTGTGCATGCAGTTAAGATAGTTATAGTTGGACTATTAAATCCACCTTCCTTGAAAGGATTTTTACACTTTGCTTCACTTGTTTAAATGATAGAAAATTACAATTTGACTTGGTGTATGCAATCTCCCATTTCTGATTACAGATCTATTTAAGATTACATGAATAAGTATATCACCTAATGTGATTGAATAATACCTCTGATGCTCGATAGTCTTTGTTCTTGGTTCTTGCTAACCAAATTCACCTTTTGTTGTTCTGGTTCATGAAACTTTCAATCTGATCCATAGGTGTGCTCATATGCTTCATTCATCCTCTCATATCCTTTATCATCCCTCTCCCATACATAATAATGAATGATTACATAGTTTATTTATAAGATAGATTGACCTAATTAAGTTTCACATAAAAAAATGTTAACTCTAAGATCACAGGTTTACAACTTTACCTTGATCTCCTAGTCTATGTGTTTTAAATCAATTAGACTGATTTAAGCACTTACATTCATATTTCTTGTCCCTAAAGAAATGGTTTAAAAAAAAAATCAAGACTCTATAAATAGAACATGACTATTTTATTAGTTTCTAAGAGTCGGTTATGATCTGAAATCAGTTGACTATCTTTCAGGTTCCTTGCTTGAACTGTTCTCTTGGTTTGCTCTTTGACTGTTCTCTTGGTTTGCACTATAACCTACTTTTCGGGTTCCACTTTTTGGGTTCCTCTTTATCCTTTCCATTTTGCATTTTTGGTGTACACACAAAATTGTGTCGTCAATTTTCTTTGTACTTAGTAGTTTTTGGTGATCTCTGATATCTACATTTTCCGTTTGCTCTTTGTCCTGTCTTTCGGTGTATGCTTACCGAAAGTGTTCTTTGCATACTAATGAAAACATAATGTCATAAAAGGCCATAAAATATAGTGATGAGGCACATCAAAAAAACATACTTGTCATATAATTATCTACGATAAATTTTTACAACTAGAAATTGCAAAAATATTATTAAAAATCTCTCCAAGCCACAACACTTCAAATATCAATTTTTTCAAAATGTGGAGCAATTTTTGAACTAGTTATGACAGACACCCAAACTGCCAACACACTGCATACACTAAAGACAATTGTGAAAATACCTAGGACCTAAATATATAGAAAAACAACATCCAAAAATCATACAATCTATGTTCTGAATAGTAAGAGTGTGGTGCCAAATGTGGAGGAATTTAGAGCATTCTTGTAGGTATCCATCAAAGTACTTATTTGCAAATTCACTCTTCAACATTATTCAATGTTCAAAACACCTCTACAACATCAATTTATCATTCAAGAGATATTAACCAATATTTTTACATGATACGATGACAAATATGTGAAAATAAAAGTCCCTCTCTTGAAAGAGTAAATTTAATAACTCTCCAGGTGCTAGATGGTCAGGTTAAAGCCATGTTGGATAGGTCAATGAAGATTATGTGAGAAGTTACAAGGTATGTACCTTTGTTAGTTTGATAAGTGATGGATGGGAATGAATTTATAGGTTAATATGTGTTTTCTCTAACTAATTTTTTGGGTTTTCAAGAATAGAACACATGCAATAAGTAATCTGTAGTATAACAAGTGAATTCCATTCTAAACTAACAAACAATATAACTTCAATTTTAAACAAAAGTGCACAAGATGACAATTAACTATAGATTTCATAGAAAATCAAATATCTAATAGTATTTAAGTTCATCAAACATTTATAAATTTATACATGTATATAGGAGATTTTACCTGACCAAGCAACCATTAGATTACAAATTAGAAACCATAAAAGGAAATATCAACATAAAATTTATGAAAGTTCATCAAATTACAAAGCCATACCTTCCATGTGCATAAGAAATACAAAATTATCCTTCAAAGAACAAAATAAGTTGATCAAATCAGGTTATCCATCACAACAAGAAAAATTCTAACAGTGATGTCGACTCTATGAATGGTTATTTGTAATGTATTGATATTGGAATACTTCAAGTCGACCACATCATACAGATTGGTTGTGTGTAAATTGTTCAGCATAATGCTATGGGAAGAAATGTGTAGTGTAGTAGTAGGGGAATCAAACTGGGTAAGACTCTCAAGTTGACAAAGTTTACTTTCTAAGCATCTACTAGTTAGCATGGAGTAGTCGGGAATTTATACTCCAAGTTTGGAGTTAAGTTAGTAGTGCATAAGTAATTTTGATATTCTTGAATATGGAATTTAATATCATGACTGGGCTACTAAGTGGTGAGTGCCAAGACTAAATCTTGATTTTGGTCTGTGGCCTATATTGGGTTTCTTTAAAACATCAACAAAGACCTTCACATTTGTAACTTAAAAAAATAAGAAAAAAGAAGTGATTTAGGCCTACCCTCTCTACAAGTTGGTTAGTGTCCCCAACTTACTGTCAACCTTCAATAGGATGTTTAGTATCTACCTTAAAAATAAAAGTCTTGAATCCCTCCAACATATGGTGATTCCTCCCAGACTATCAACTTCCAACCTTCAAGTACTCACTATTCCTAGAGATAATCCTTCTCTAACAAGTCCCAACATGGACTACTGGTTCAACCCAACCTCAGGCTTCTACTGAGATTTGTAACCTTTATATCTACCCTTAATAGTAGATTTTCAACAGTGACTTCGACTCTACACGCCTTCAAACATGAAAATCTCAAAATTAAGTAGAAGGTATGCAATAGTATTAAGTAGAACATAATTATGCACTAATTAGTGTTCTTTATATTTATATAATCTAATATATTTCAAACTTTTCATATATTGTAGGACACATCAAAGGCTACAAAGGCTAGACTAGAAAAGCATGACCAACACAAACTTGGCTCTGGTGGTTATCTAAAAAATTCAAGCAAGAATTTTAAGTAGTAGTAAATGAAATTTTGAATCAAACCTTTTATAAATTGCAAATTTTTTATCAAACAATACTTGCAGAATTGACAATATTAAGCCAAAAATTCAGGGCTCAGATTTTAATGTACCTCCCATGGAAGAAGATAGAAAGATTGGCTTCAAGGAAGGCTATAATACTGGGGTTGAATGCCTACGCCAAACCCAACAGTCTGCTGCATTGGTTCACACAAAGGTAAGTAGAACAAATGAAAATGATTTCAAATTGAATACTTGAGCGATAATCTATTTGATGTTTATTTAATACTTGAGCGCATGACATTTTAATGCAGCCTTTTAATCCTAGCATAGAACCTCCACATGATAAAGACCCTAATGTGCATTGCAGTGATGTAGGCATTCATTTGCTATTGAACATTAATTATGTAATTTTTAATACAATTTAACATTTTAAATTGAAATTGGTGTAACCTTTCTTATCTACATTTTAGAGCATGCAGAATGTCATGGTGAACAAGTGGAGGATGATCTGAGTGTTCACCATATTCAAGATGATGTGGCACTTTCAGGTAAAGAAAATCTTTGTTATGTAATTTTTTTTTATCGGTTGTTATCTTCTTTTAATTAATGAAACACTTATAGTACTAATATAAAATGTTGTGAGTTTAACCCATTTAGTTGTTATTGTAGTGGACCCCCCTTTGGTGCACTAGCACCCTCCTACACACAGGAGGAGGTATTTATTTAGATCATAAGAAGAAGAGGAGGGGAATGATGAAGATATTGATGCTCTGCTTAGCCACTACATTCAAAAATTGAAGAAAAAACAAAAAAAAATGATTACAATAAACCTTTATTGATAATGAAAGAACTTTGCCTTAATGAATGTAATTTAGTGCTACTAAATTTTGATGAATGATGTGTTGATGAATTATTAATGAATGTCCAATTGTTAACAAATTTTAGGTGTTATTGAATGTTATGTGATTATAATGATTGAATGTTATATTTCATAAATGGATGGATGAATGAATTAATGTTTGATGTTAATGGGGAATTTAGAGTGATGTTAGGAGGGGGGGGTCATGGGGTCATGTGGTCATGTGGTCAACTGAGCTTCCACCTTCACATGGTTGGCTATATGCTATTATCGAAACCAAGTGAAGCTCAAGCTAAACCAATGTATATTCAATGGTAAAACACATCTACTAGTCCTATTCACTGTACGTATGCAAGTTTATGATTGTCCCTATCCTATTAGTGGTAGACTACATAAAATACATTGTGGGACTTCATAGAATATCTTGAAAATAATATTTAATGCTAAAGACTTACAAGTTACTTTAATAGTTTGGGAAAAATTATTTGCTAATCCAAGCTATTGTCATCAAATGCATTTAAGCACTGCTTATAATCTAGATTCCAAATTGAAAACTAATAGGATCAACCTAGTTTATTGAATTCCATGTAGAAAATTATCCAACTGACTATTTTCAACATTGGATTTTACATATAACAATGCACCATTCAACAATGGTGATGAGTCCTTTTGAAGACATACATATGAAGATGTACCATTACTTAAGGAGAATTTCTTATAAGATTAAAGAGATTTTGATCTTAAAACATTTAAGAGTCTATAAGATCTTTGGTTTCATCAAATTTATTAAGTAAATAGCAAAATAATTATTGTTTGTTGAATGTGATGTACTTGACTAGTTAATGTTAGAATAACTGAGGGGGGGGGGGGGGGGGAATCAGTTAGAATCAGTTTCNTGAATCAGTTAGAATCAGTTTCCTCACAAATTACCCTATAGTCCAAATTTCTCCACATCTATACCAAAATAAATTCAAACATATAATTCAACTCGGTGAAAATGTATTTTGTAATCTCAAAGTTTCATCAATAGTATCTACAAAGTAGCAATAAATTAATATTTTGATTACCGATCTAGGTCAATAAAGTAAAGTGTAAAGTAAAATACAAATCCACAACATTCATGCACATTGACAAATAGATTTTTAACATGGAAACCCTACTAAGGGAAAAACTACCCGGGACCAATAACCCAAAATGTTTTCACTCTTTTGAAGTGAGCTCGGTGAAGAGCTAACCCTGTTAAAAGTTACAATACACACTATTAAATGTGACCTAGTTAGAGGATTTAAAACTAACACTTCTCTCTTGACCATGCATTCACTATGGGTTCAACAAGAAAACACTCAACATTCATTAAAATGTCATAATAAGGACTTTCACTGTCCTACTTGGTTAAGATTTTTATCTGTAACGATGGTTAAACTGATACAGTAATGATCTAATTCAAATACAACTCTATTTTTTCTGATTTTCAGATCTATGCTAAGACATAATACCTCTGATCAATTTGTTCACTTCAGTTCATCTCATACTTCATACTTGTTCTTCTTGATAATGTTGTCTCCTCTGTTTGCTCGGTGATGTCTGTAGAAAAATTCTTGGTTTTGTATTTAACCAGTTTGATCAGTCATGCATAAAATTTGCATGTGTGATTCAAAATGAATCTCTTGTCTCTTATAAAGACATCATGTCTCATTTAATTGTCATCCTTCATATTTTTCTGCTAATCTCCATCATTGATTTTCCTGCTTGATCCATCCTCGACAGTTGTGTTAAAAACACATTTCAATCTTTGTCATCCGATATTCATTGAATTTTCATAACCATTTGATCAAATAAAAAACTTTATCTTTTACCTTGAAATCATCAATTTCTAGCTCAACATCTTAGTCAGCCTTGATTTGATTAAATTTCTCTATCAATAGTTGTGTCGGCAATCCCTTGCTTGGTTATTACTATGCTCAGTATACACTGTGCTTTACTCAGTATTTACTATCTCTCGGTGTATATAGAACTCTTCATTTACTGATCACATAAATATTGTTTGTTCTAGATCTTCAATTCATAACATTTTTTTTCCATCATAATAATACTCAAATAAGTTGACATCAATGACAATACATTAATTGATAATGTTTATCATCACTTTTGCAACTCGGTTGAATACAAACAAATAACTTCAAACATATAATCAGTTGTAGTTCATCAATCCCTCCCTTTGGCATTAGTGGTAACACAATATGAAATATGCAATATAAAATGCCATACAAAAAATACCAAAATTTTGTTCTACAACTGCAACAATTCTGTAGCTCTCCCTAGCTTGAATATAGTCTGTGTCAGTAAAAAAAACTCACCATGCAGATTCTCCCTGTAGTTTTGAATTTTCAGCTCTTGAATCTCTTTGTAGATTAGATATGTCTCTCCCTTTCTCTTTTCTCCCTTTAATAGATAGATATTTCATTGATCATTTCTCTCCCTTTGACATCAATGCCAAAAATAAATATGCAATTGTTCAGTAGCCAAATAAAATATCTCTGATTTTCGGTGCAATATGTACCTTTTAGTCTATTGATATCTCTATGTCAGTCTAGTTCAACTTTGCATCAAAATAATTGATAGTCTAATTTCATGTAGGTTGATGCAACCTCCTAATCAACTTAGTTACCAATAGACAAGGGATAAAACCCTAGTCTACCTCTCAAGTACTCAAATGTATCCATCGGCAAGGGTTTTGTGAATATATTTGCAAGTTTTTCTTTTGATTTTACATATTCCAGTATTGTTAGAGTAATCTTTAGTAATTACTCTTTTGTGCTTAAGTTTCACTTAAGCAGTTTCTATTTCTTAGAGTTTCCCTTTTAGGGTTTCGGTATCCTTTATAAGGATTCACCGCTTTGTATTTCATACTGAGATTGTAAATCATTTCATTGTTGAATATAGAAGCTTTATTTCTGTCAACATAGTTTTCAACTCTCTGGCCTTTTGGCCGCTATAGATCCTTCTATCTTCTATCTTTTGCTTCTGTTTATGTAATAGCTTTGCATGCAGGTGATCTTGGGAAGATTTGCAGTTTAGAAAATCTAACATGGTATCAGAGCTTCCCTGCTGGTGGGTGTTCGAGTTTCTTTGAAGCGTTCAAGGGTTTGAAGGTTTCACAGCTTTTTCTGGCTTATTTTAGTGGATCTAGGGGGTCTCTATTTTTGGAGGCATTTTTGGCCCAAACGGACACTACCATTACGTCTAGAAGGCCCAAAAACCCCAGAATCCATATAAGGCTCGTCTGATTTGGACACCGGAGCCTCTGGGAGAATTTTTTGGCCTCCTAAGGGCCATACGGCATGAGAAATGAGGCAAAATCAGGAAAAAAATTCAAAAAAAAAATTGTTTTTTAATGGTTTTTGGGCGCGCCGCTGCCGCGCCGCCCGTGTGCCGCCTGGGGCTACCGTGCCACC
>JAGRRI010024651.1:0-13620 GCA_018584345.1 Thuja plicata
CCACATTTAAGTGATTTGGACACATTCATGACTCTAACCTCACACTTAACAACTAAGCCTAAGAATTTGAAAATACTAATAACAATGGCTATTTATGTGAGCTTAGTCCTAATGACTAACTCACTTAGCCTAAATTGCAAAGACCTACTAAGGTCCAAAAAAAAATAACCTATCTTGACTTGGCTAATGTCAAGTACAAGCCAAAATGAACAAACATGGAGGTTAGCCTAGGTGCTCCTACACCATCCTCCCAAAAATAAAAAGATCAATCCACCCTTGGATTAAGGATACCTGGATCAATCCCCATCTTCTTGAACTTTTATTCTTTGACCCATATTGCATCTTCATTTGTTTGATCATGTATTTTGATCAAGTGCTCCTCATACTCTTTGGTTCTTGTCTTCTTGTATACTCTTGTATCTAGTATGTTGTCAGCTCCTGTGACTGTAGAAGAGGGTAATTTTAGCTCCTCCACATCTCTAATTACTTCTTGAAGACTCTAATCCAAGCCTTTCTTTGGTCCTTCATAGTGGACTAATTCTGCAATGTTGAAGATAGGTGACAGTATACTGTCTTCTGGGAGTTTAAATTTGAATGCATTATCACCATACTTAGCCATGATAGGACAAGGGCCTATCCTTCTCATCTACAACTTGTGAGGGAATCCCTTCTACAATCTTGATTTATTGAGATGTACCATCACCATGTCACCCACATTAAACTCAAATGTTCTCCTACTTTCATCAACTTTGGCCTTATGTTTCAAGGTGTTCTCTGTCAAGGTTTTTCAGACTGTATCATGTATCTCTTGCATGGCATTAGAAAAATTATTTGAATATCCACTTGATTTCACTCCATCCTTAAAGTGTCTCAAACTCATAGACTCCTCTAGGGTGTATTCCATACACTATTTCAAAGGGGCTCTTCCCTGTTGATCTATTTATGGTGTCATTGTAGGCATACTCAGCCTATCCAATCAATTGATCCCATTGCTATCTGTACTCCTTTTTCAAGCACCTTAGTAGATTTACAAGGCTTCCATTCATCACTTTGGTTTTACCATCAGTTTGGGGATGGTAGGCAGATCCAAAGGATAAATTGGTGCCTAGTCTTAGCCAAAGAGTCTTCCAAAAATGACTCATAAATTTGGTGTCTCTATCAGACACAATGCTCTGAGGTAACCCATGGATTCTTACTATCTCTTTGAAGAATAGAGATGCTATTTGGCTAGCATCATTAGTGGTCTTGCATGGCACAAAGTGAGCCATTTTACTAAACCTATCTACAACTACATAAACACTATCCATGCCTTTTCTTGTCTTGGGTAACCCAACTACAAAATCCATTCTCAAGCAATCCCATGGTCTAGTAGGAATAGGTAGGGGCTGATAAAGGCCAACATTTGATGAAGTACTCTTAGCTCTTTGACACACTATACATCTCTCCACATACCTTTTGACATCAAGATTCATCCCCGGCCAATAGTAGAATCTTTGAACTAGTTCTTGTGTCTTTGTGATCCAAAAGTGACCACTCAATGCACCATTGTGCTTCTCTTGAATCATGTTCTCCCTAATGGAACCTCTAGGGACACAAAGCTTATTGCCTTTAAAAAAAATGTTACTTTGCAAAGTATATTCAGCATAATCACTATGGAAATGGTTCTTGTATTCAACACATACCCTGTAAATGTCTGCAAAGTCCCCATCTTCAGCATATAAATCCTTGCAATGATCTATTCCCATGCTCTTCACCTAAATCTCTTGGATGGTAAGAGCTCTTCTTGACAATGCATCAACAACTTTATTGAGGAAACCTTTCTTATATTTTATGTTAAAGGTGTAAGCTTGTAGGTACTTAACCCACTTCATGTGCTTGTGGCTCAACTTCTCTTGAGAATTTAGAAAGCTTAAGGCTTGATTATTTGAGTAAGCAATGAACTCCTTGGACAGAAAGTAGTGCCTCCACTTTCTCAAGGCTTGAACCAATGCATAAAATTCAAGGTCATATGAAGAATACTTCTTCTTTGCTTCACTTAGCTTCTCAGAATGAAATGCTACTGGTCTACCCTCTTGGCTTAGGATAGCCCCAATGGCTATGTTGCTTGCCTCACATTCAATTGTGAAAATATTCTCAAAGCTTGGTAAGACTAACACTGGTTGGGTAGAAATCTTTTCCATCATCAACTCAAAACTCTTGTTGGCTTGTTCATTCCACATGAACTTTGTCTTCATTCCTCCTTTGATTGTATCCAACATTGGAGTAAAAATAACACTAAATTGCCTTATGAACTTCCTATAATACTGAGCAAGGCCATGAAAACTCCTTACCTCTATTGCTTTCCTTGGAGTAGGCCAATTCATGATGGCTTCCATTTTACTTTTATCCATTTTCAGATTACCATGAGATAGGACAAATCCTAGGTACACTAGCTCTGTTTTGATGAACTCACACTTCTCCAAGTTAATCATGAGCTTCTCTTCATTTAGCTTCTTGAGTACTAGTTCCACATTCTTGAGATGTTCTTCTCTTCTCTTAATAAAGGTGAGTATATCATCCAAGTATACCACTACAAACTTGCCAATGTGATCCTTGAGTACTTCATTCATCAACCTCATAAAATTTGATGGAGCGTGTGATAAGCCAAATGACATGACTAGCCATTCATACAACCCTTCAGTGGTCTTGAAGGATGTTTTCCACCCATCTCCTTCATTCACTCTTATCTGATGATAGCAACTTTTTAAATCTATCTCGGTGAAGTACCTTGCACCTCCTAGACAATCTTGTCATGCCCAAAAATTTTGCGTCAAAAAATGCAACAACTCTTTTTCTTTTTTTTTTTAAAAGGTGAAATTAAAGTCAAGAGGGTCTAACGGGAATCATGACTAAGTGTCAACCTCCCTTAACCCTACTTGTCTGCTAAAGTTATAGATGCACAAGGTGACGTTTAATTATATGTTTGACTAGAATTAAATTTATGATAATGCTCAAAGATTAGACAAGGTGAGGTTATAAGAACTCACATGTCATCTCCTAATTTATTAATAGAGTTTGATGATGTGGAGAAAAAGAGAGAGACTC
This sequence comes from Thuja plicata, assembly GCA_018584345.1. NCBI lineage: Eukaryota > Viridiplantae > Streptophyta > Pinopsida > Cupressales > Cupressaceae > Thuja > Thuja plicata. Next base: position 3,085 of record JAGRRI010024651.1, read on the forward strand.
CCCAAAACTCAGTCTCTAGGGTCATTCAGAATATCTGGTATGTTTGATAGCTTAAGGATTATGTGGATTAAAAATAATGCCCTAGGGTATGGCACTTCCATAATATTATTTTTATAATGGTCAGTATACCGGCCACATATATTGACCACATAAAAATAACATTAAAAAGTCTCTAAGCTTTATTTAAAATTTTTAATTAGGTTCACCCCCTTTAACAAATATTTTTCCAATTAAATTATTTAATTATCATACAATTGATGGCTATATTAATTTTGATTCCATAGCACATACCTAATAACCTTAATGCTTAGACTAAAAAAAAATTTGACTTCATAGGCTATGATTATATTATAGTCAATCTTTCAAATTTCTATGGTTCAACTAAACGTTCGATCTATAAAATAAAATCAACTAATAAAGATTCCAAAATTTTTTGCCAAAATGTTAAGGAAAACTATAATCTATATGACCTAATCAATTTTATTTCCCTTCTTTAATATATAATTACATCATTTAATTCTTTTTCCTAATTCATCCATTCAACCAAAAAAGTACATTTATATCCAGTAACTTAATTAAGTTACCTAATAATAAACTAATGTTGTAAGGTAAATTTTCCCCTTTTTAATAGATACAAAAAGAAAACTAAAAAAACATCTAAAACTTAAAAGAGGAAAGTTCCCTCTCTTTTTAACCCTCGCATTTGAAATCCTAACCCTAATTCAAAATTAGGGTTGGGGTTTAAAATGATGATGGATAAAATACACCTCTATTGTTTCATCTCCATTCTACAGCCCTATTTTTTTTTTTTGCTTCTCTCCTCTCTAGTTCTCTTCTCTTTTTTTTTTCTTTAATAGGTAGCCATGGGTGAGGAGCTTTATTTCTATATATATACATATACATTTGAATATATGTATATATATTTATAGTATATACATATATTTATACATATATATATATATGATTTAATAATTTTATGCAGGTTAAACAAAGATGGTGGCCGAAGGAGAAATCTGCTTTGTTGCAGAGGGTTTGGTGGGGTGGCGTGTTACATTCCCAACCGCGCCCTTTTTTCAATTGTTTTAAGTGCCGCAGTGGCGGGCTGGGCTGCGCGGTTACCAGCCGCACCATAGTCTGCGGCCAGTAAGGCTACGGTTGTGGCCGATGGTACCGCCGCCCAGCGCGGGGGGCGGGGGGCATACCCCTTCCCCTCCGCCACCTCCCTTAAGGGAGAGTGGGGAGGATGGGGGTCGTGCCTCCTCCCCCATTTTTTTTTAAATCTTTATTTATTGAAACATGTGCTATCTGATATAACTTTGTTTTGCTAATATATATATATATATATATATATATACACACAGCAAATTTCAAAGTAGGAACATATCAGCAGTAGCAAATAAACTTCATGGATATAGATTTACTATGCATGCCTAAATAAGCACATTTCTCTTAATTTTTGTTCTGTTGAAATACTCTAATATTGTTTGGAAGGTAAATTTATTAGTGATTGAAATTTTATCTAACTTGCAGATTTTCTATTCTAAAACAAATAAATCAATCTTTGAAGGAATGTAGTTTCAGATTTATGCAAAAACATTTCCAATGGAACCTTTTGTCTTATAAGAAAGGAGCTTAAATAAAAGTATAAAAAAAATTATACAAGTAAGCTATAAGAATACTTCTAATTTCTTTTATTATAGGAAGTTAAAATAGTTTCAAACTAAAGGATTTTCAAATACACAACTAAAAAAAAAACTATCTAAAATCCCTTTTTGATACATTCTCAATAATACAACTCTCATTTGTATAGGACTCCTACCAAGATGATAAAATGAAAAATAGCAGCCTTAAAGACTTTTTACAATGCTCTCTTTCTTTTGATACATGACTAACATATACTTCATGGCCTTTACAAAAAATGTAACATGATGTGATGAACATAAACAACTACATTCTCTTTTCTTCCATGCTCATTCCAACTTCTACGTAACTTCAATCTTTAAATCTGTATTACAAAGAAAAACAAGGGGAAACTAGAAACCATAGGTCTGCTCTCCACCCAACCTAGGCCTCTTATGAGGCCACCCCTAAGTGTGGGGAACCAAACAAAAGTGGGTGACATTCAAACAACAAACAACAACAAGGAACATGAAGATATTTACATTCAACTCCCATTCCCATAGGCTTTTACAAAGGATCACTCAAGGATCCTACTTGGGGTGAAGTGGACCAAGTACCCAAGGGAGAAGGCCAACCCAAAACATAAAAATCTTAGCCTTCACTTTCACATTTGCAACTAAAATAACTTCATACCCTTGTGACCCCCAATGAAGAAATAATGAGGGAGGCTTCATGGAGCCCATACTCCATGCTTTTTCCCTCTCCTCCTTGAGGAGACACTCTACACCAAGGGCTGTCATAACTCCTCCACCCCCAAGACTACTCTTCCCTCCCAAGGGTGAGTGAGTTTTGATACTCCCATTAACAAAACATACAAAGGTAAAACAAAATGAAAAGCATTGCAATAGCATCAATCATTACAATAACAAACAAGATTCATGGCTTTCAATAAGCCCATAAACACAACAACAATCATTTAACAAGAGCACATATGATTACAAGAGAGAGAGTTGCACAAAATCTACCAACCTAGAAATCCATGATTAAGGAAGAAAGTTGTAGAAGAGCTCCCTTTTTAGCCAAATCCCTCCTTCTAAGATCACCAACTCTAGCTATGTCTCTAAGTTAGAGAGTGGGTGTTCAAACTCTCCAACTTGGAGAGTTCCCACTAAAAAGCCACTAGGAAGCTCATGGGGAGAAGAAAATTTCTCTAATTAGTCCCTCTTCCCTAAACTCTTACACCTTACCCAAAATGGATCTAAAGAAGGAAGCTTCAAAAAGGTGAATTATGTCTTAACACAAATATGGAATGGTGTTCTATCCAAGTCAAGCCTCACAAGAGTTGATTTTCGTCCAACTTAGGAAATCAAATTTTTGGAAGGGTCACATGGTCAAATAGAGGCTATCCTAGGGTTAAAATGGCCCTTAACTATTGGTATAACAAGTGGACTACCTAAAAATGACCCCAACACACCCCTAGACACTTCACAACCCCTCTAAAAGTCCATTCTAAGAGTAATTTAGAAATTCCATTGATATGACCACACTCCCTTCTCCCAACCCAAGGTATGCATAAGGGGATTCACTAATGTACTAATCTAGGTAGGTGGAAAACTATTCCCAAGTTAACATGTCATGGCCTTGAGTACAAAACACAAGTGTCAAATGACACACCTAACATTTACACATCACTAGGCCATGTCATATCCACTTAGGCAAAACTCACAAAGAATAAGAAATACATTTTAGGATTACATTTCCACAATCAACCAAATATATTTACGAATAAAATTATGAAACAATGAGGTCTTGTCTTTCATTAGACGCAACCTTGGCTCAAACTGAGTTCACATTTCCCTTTATTTGGTTCCCTAGATAGAACACCATGGTTTCTTACCTGGACACTCAATTCAAATATCAGTAGTCTGAGGAAATAAATATACATCATAAAGAAATAAGAAATATTCAGAATTTAAGGACATCATAAACATACTATGTTTATTACTAAAGATCACAAGATTACATAAATGTCATTTTAAGCATTTATCATAAGGTAAAATTCACATTGCAAGAATCAAAATTAAATATCTATTTTCTAATAAATCCCAATCTCATCATTAACCATAACATAATCATAGTGTATTTCCAAATCAATTGTATCAGAATGAATGTCTATAATAGAAAAAATAATATAGTCCATAAGGTGCATCATAAAGCATCATGTGTCCATACATCCAAAATGATCAAATCCGAGGCATAAAGCATAAAATCCATAATGTCCATAGTGCATCAAAAGTAAAGTATCATATGCTAAATCTATCATAAGCAGATAAACTAGAAAACTATGATGGGGTTCGGGGTGAGGCCTCACATCCTCCCCCCTAGGCTTGAACTTCCTCCTGGAGTTCATCAAAAAGATCAGGATACTGAGCTCTGATCTGTGCTGCATCCTCCCATGAAGCTGTAACCTCATCATAGCAATCACACTGAACCCTAACCTTGTCTAGATCTCAGCCTCGTAGGCCCAATGTCTGGCATGCCAAAATGTGAATAGGCTCCAATGCTATCTACCCATCCGACTCCACTTGTAAGGAATCCCAATCTATAACATGAGACTCGTCATAAATATATATTCTCAAAACAGAAACATGAAACACATCATGGATGCATGACAGGCTAGGTGGCAAGGCTAGACGGTAAGTAACTAGTCCTATCCTCTCCAATATCTCAAATGGTCCCACAAATCGAGGTGCAAGCTTAGAGCCTTTTCCAAAATGGATTGGACTCTTGTGGGGCTACACTCTCAAGAAGACCCTATCTCTGACCATGTAAACTTGATTTGTCCTCTTTGCATCGGCATACTTCTTCTGCCGATCTTGAGCCTCTAAAAGACGCTGCCTAATTAAGGATACCTGCTGCTCCATCTCTAGGACTAGCTGGTCCAATGGTAACTCTATCCTCAATCCTATCCCAACTCAAAGGTGTCCTGCAAGGTCTACTATACAGTGCCTGATATGGTGGCATACCCAAAGATGAATTATTCCCATTATTATAGGAAAACTCTACTAAATGCAAATAGTCTTCCCACTTGACCTGATTATCCATAACATACATATGAATCATATCCTCAAGAACCTAATTCACTCTCTCAGTTTGACCATCTATCTCTGGGTGATAAGTTGTGCTAAAGTTGAGCCTAGTGCCCAAAGCTGCCTATAATTTTCTCCAAAAAGATTATGTGAAGAGAGAATCCCTGTCAGAAATGATCTTCAGAGGAATGCCATGTAGTCTGACTATATCCCTGAAGAAGACTTGTGCCACTGTTGGGGCTATAAATTTGGTATGAACGGGTGAAAAGTGGGCCACTTTGGTCAACTTTTCAACTGTCACCAAGATAGCATCATGGCGTTGAGATGACATAGGGAGACCAACAATAAAATCCATGGAGATAACATCCCACTTCCACATAGGTACTTCATGAGGCTGAAGTAGCCCTCTAGGATGACCATTCTTGGCCTTAACCTTCTGGCATTCAAGAAACCAGGCTACTAACTCTGTAATATGTTGTCTCATACCCGACCAATGATAGAGCTGTCTCAAATTAGCATGCATCTTCTTAACTCAAGGATGTGACACATAAGGGGCCCTATGAGCCTCTAGCATGATGGTATTACACAAATCCCCAGAAGAAGGTACATAAATGCATCCTCTATGATGTAGTAGTCCATTAGACTCCAAGGAATATTCTAAAAGTCTACCCACAAGGGGTCTCTGAGATCCGGTCAACTGACAAACCTCTATATATAGTTCATCCTCCTGCAATTGGTGCAGTATACAATATCTCAAGTCTGTACTAGTGATCATGGAAGATAACTCATGTCACCTCCTACTCAAGGCATCAGCAACCAAATTCTCCTTTCCTTTGATATAATGGACATCAAAGTCATACTCACATAAGAACTCCATCCACCTCCTCTGCCTAGCATTAAGGTTCGGCTGCGTGAATATATACTGTAAACTCTAATGGTCAGAATGAAGCTCAAATCGATGTCTCAAGAGAAAGTGTTGCCATCACACTAATGCATGCACTACTACCACAAGCTCAAGTTCATGTGTAGGGTAATTAAGCTTGTGAGTCTTAAGTTTCCTAGACTCATATGCTATAACTTGCCCATCCTGCATAAGTACTGCCCCCAAACCATCCAAGGAAGCATTTTTGCAGACTACAAAGTCTACTGTAGGCTCTAGTACTGCTAAAATAGGTGCAATGGTAAGTGCTTTCTTGAGTTCCTAAAAGACCCTCTTGCATTTCTCTGTCCAATCAAACTTCTTTCCCTTTCGCTGAAGGGAGGTGATAGGATGGGCCACTCTAGAGAAACCCTGAACAAACCGCCTGTAATATCCTCTGAGACCCACAAAAATTCTAACCTCAGTCACAAAAGTAGGTGCTGGCTAATTCATAATGGCATCAATCTTAGATGGGTCCACTGAGATCCCATCACCTGAAATAACATGGCCTAAATATTGGACCTTTGTTATGAAGAAGGCACATTTTGACAAACTGCCATACAACTGATTGTCCCTTAAGCACTGTAATACCTATCTCAAATGCTCCTTGTGATCCTTCTCATTATGAGAATATATCAGTATGTCATCAAGGAACACAACCACAAATCTGTCAAGGAAAGTGTAGAATACCCCATTCATGAGGCTCATGAACATATCAGGGGCATTCATAAGACCAAAAGGCACAACACTGAACTCATAATGTCTGTATCTAGTCTGGAAAGCTATCTTGTGGATATCACTTTCCATGATTCTCAACTGATGGTACCCTAATCTAAGATCTATATTGGAGAACACACAGGCACCCTGCAACTGATTGAACAAGTCATCAATCCTAGGTAGCGGATATCAATTCTTAATGGTTAATTTGTTTAACTGCCTGTAATCCATACACAATCTAAGTGATCCATCCTTCTTTTTGACAAAGATAACTGGTGCACCCCAAGGAGAGACACTAGGTTGTATGTGCCCCTTCTCAAGGAGCTCCTCAAGCTAAATCTTGAGCTCATAAAGCTCAGTAGGAGACATTCTATAAGGTGTCCTAGATACTAGTGCAACACCTGGCACAAGGTTTATATGGAAATCAACTGCTCTATGGGGAGGCATACCGGGTAATTCTGAAGGAACACATCTGTGAATTCCTGTAACATGGGATGATCATCAAGAGTAGTTTCCCTTTCTGCTTCCTCATCCCTATCACTGATCGTGAGTGATGGCAAATAACTAGCACCCTTTTCGCATGCACCACTTAAGCTACATGGCGGAAATCATACGAATGGATACTGCCCTTTGAACCCCTGGGATTACTATAGCATTACCATTGTCATCTAAACATTCTACCTTCTTTTTCTCACGATCTAGCTTGGAATTGTCTACAAAAAGCCAATCCATGCCAAGTACTATCCCATAGGATCCAAGAGGAGTGATACGTAGATCTGAAATGGTGGTCATGGAACCAATCTACATCTAGCAATCCTTAACTAAGGAAGTGATGGGTACTCTAGAACCTAAGGCTAACTCTACCTCCCAACTAAATTCTTGTCTAGCTGCCACTAGCCCACAACACTCCACAACCAGTGGAGAAACAAAAGAATCTGTAGGACCTGAATCAAATAGAATAGTAACTCTATTACCTCCAATCATACCTGTAGTCTCAATCATAGTAGCCTGATATTTTGCCTGCGGTTGTCAACCGCTGCAAAAAATCTATGGGATCTACCCATATCACCAATAGTGGTCTCTGATGCTGCGATGCACTGACCACCCCCTTGAGGGAAATCTCTAGCCATGTTCCCCATAGCACCACAAGAATAACATGGCCCTCAAGTCCGAAACTTGGTACCCTGGGGTCTAGAATACTGTGAGCCCCCTATCCTGCTAGAACCACTATAAGCACCCCTGGAGGAATGTTGAGTCCTAGATGGGGGTGTCGAAGATGCCTGTGACCTTTGATCCTTGCTAGGAGCCTGTGACTACCACTATTTGGGCTTGGAGCCCTATTTCCCTTGAGGGGCCTTCTATTTTTATCCTTGATATGACTATTGTTGAGATGGAGGGGACTTGTAAGACCCTGAGGAATGCCTATTATTATTCTGATTGTTGTTATTCCCTTTCCAATGTGTTTTCTAATACCCTGAATTTTGTGGTGTGGTGTTTTGGTTCTGTGACTGATCTCATGTATCATGTCCCCTACCTTGAATCTCCTCAGCAATCAATGCCCTTTCCATGGCCTCTCAAAGGTTCCCTGGTGCTGCCATGTGCACTGAACCTGACATAGATGCGTTCAACCCTCTAACAAAGTGGTTGACCTTGATCTTCTCATCTCTCATATAGTCAACATAAGGTAGAAGTTCCAAGAACTTACACTCATACTGTGTGATGGTGAGCCCTCTCTATTGAAGGTCATGAAACTCATCAATCTATCATTGTCTATAGTGCTCAGATAGGTAATGATCCCTGAATATTTTTAGAAAGGTGTCCCACGTGATGATATCCATAGACAAATTACCCTTTAACTCTTATGTCCTCCACCAAATAGATGCTGATCCTCTCAACAAGTGGATAGAAAAGCATGCCCTTGTATTGCTCCCATAAGGGTGCAATCCAAAACATCTCTCAAGGCTCAAAAGGAAGGCCTCAGCCTCACTCCCACCCGTGCTCCTAAAAAAGGTGGTGGGTTAAGGCGTATAAGTTCCTTGTGTCATGGGGTACCCTCTCAAATTCTGGAACAACTGCCTCTGAAGGTGGCATATGAACTGACTCACCCTCATGGTCAGCCTGGTCCTCCACAATTCTAGGTGGGGGACTCCTACTATGCTCACGCGCTGCACCCCCAAGTCCTGTGTGTTGATTATCCTGTGGTATCCTATCTAAAATAATCCTGACCAGATTCTGAAGGGCATTCAATATTTCCTAGTTGGGGTTGGGGGGTTGTTCAGGAGGAGGCCTCTGCTCCTCACCATTACCCCCTACATTCTGTTCCAACTAAACTCATGCCGAAGGGGCACGTCTATGACTTCGTCCATGGGCATGAGCTTTCCATGTTACTGGAGGCATCCTACACACATAGGAAGGTAGTATAAGTTTAAAGAATATGGTGAAAGTTGTTGCATAAATTTTTCTACTAATTTTGATCTTGTTATTTTTTGAAATTGTTATAACAGGTGTTTGAAGTTTGAGGAAACAAAGTGGGTTTAAGGTTCCAGTGTTGAAACATGGCTCTGATACCAAGTGTCATGCCCAAAAATTTCACGTCCAAAAATGCAACAACTCTTTTTTTCTTTTTAAAAAAGGTGAAATTGAAGTCAAGAGGGTCTAAGGGGAATCATGACTAAGTGTCAACCTCCCTTAACCCTAGTCATCTGCTAAAGTTATAGATGCAAAGGGTGACGTTTAATTATATGTTTGACTAGAATTAAATTTAGGATAATGCTCAAAGACTAGACAAGGTGAGATTATAAGAACTCACATGTCATCTCCTAATTTATTAATAGAGTTTGATGATGTGGAGATAAAAAGAGAGACTCCCTAAAACTTAGTCTCCAGGGTCGTTCGGAATATCTGGTATGTTTGATAGCTTAAGGATTCTATGGATTAAAAATAATCCCCTAGGGTATGGCACTTCCATAATACTATTTTTATAATGGTCAGTATACTGGCCACATATATTGACCACATAAAAATAACATTAAAAAGTCCCTAAGTTTTATTTAAAATTTTTAATTAGGTTCACCCCCTTTAAAAAATATTTTTCCAATTAAATTATTTAATTATCGTACAACTGAAGGCTATATTAATTTTGATTCCGTAGCACATACCTAATAACCTTAATGCTTAGACTAAAAAAAAAATCAAGTTCAAAGGCTACGATTATATTATAGTCGATCTTTCAAATTTCTATGGTTCAACTGAATGTTCGATCTATAAAATAAAATCAACTAATAAGATTCCAAAAGTTTTGCCAAAATGTTAAGGAAAACTATAATCTATATGACCCAATCAATTTTATTTCCCTTCTTTAATATATAATTACATCATTTAATTCTTTTTCCTAATTCATCCATCCAACGAAAAAAATACATTTATATCCAGTAACTTAATTAAGTTACCTAATAATAAACTAATGTTGTGAGGTAAATTTTCCCCTTTTTAATAGATACAAAAAGAAAACTAAAAAAATATCTAAAACTTAAAAGAGGAAAGTTCCCTCTCTTTTTAACCCTCTCATTTGAAATCCTAACCCTAATTCAAAATTAGGGTTAGGGTTTAAAATGATGATGGATAAAATACACCTCTATTGTTTCTTGTCCATTCTACAACCCTAATTTATTTTTTGCCTCTCTCCTCTCTAGTTCTCTTCTCTTTTTTTTTTCTTTAACAGGTATGGCAGCCATGTGAGAGGATCTCTCTCTCTCTCTCTATATATATATATATATATATACACATTTGAATATATGTATATACATTTATAATATATACATATATTCATATATATATATATATATATATATATATATATATATTTATATGATTTAATAATTTTATGTAGGTTAAACAAAGATGGCAGCCGAAGGATAAATCTTCTTTGTTGCAGAGGGTTTGGTGGGGCAGCGGGTTTCATTCCCAACCACGCCCTGTTTTTAATTGTTTTAAGTGCCGCAGTGGCGGGCTGGGCCACGCGGCTACTAGCCGATCCACAGTCTGTGGCCACTAAGGCCACGGCTATGGCCAGTGGTACCGCCGCCCAGCGCTAGGGGGGGCAGGCCCCTTCCCCTCCACCACCTCCCTTAAGCGAGAGCGGAGAGCATGGAGGTCACGCCTTCTCCCCCATTTTTTTTTAAATGTTTATTT
>JAGRRI010024657.1:0-19643 GCA_018584345.1 Thuja plicata
TGTTTTGATATATATATATATATATATATATATATATATATATATATATATATATATATATAATGTAGCTATCTCTGATTCTGACATGATTCATGAGTTCTCTTTGAGATGTTTTTGCACATGTGATTGTACCTTGGTTTTATGATGAGTTAGATTAGATGACATCATTTATGTATTTGGATTTATCACTAATATAAATATGTTTCAAATGATACCTTTGTGAATATGCAAAATGTATGTTTTTGAGTTTTTCTTATGCAAGTAAAATGTATGGATGTACTTAGGATGTAGAAATAAAATGTAATGCATAAATGCTTTGTTTTTGTTGTATTTTCCTTCTATCTCATTTTATGAATGCAAAATGTATGCTATGGATGTGCAATGATATAGATATCAGTAATATTGAAATGTTGTAATTAATTTAGATTTTAGAAGAAAATAGAAATCATTTTTGAGCTCAAAGTCCTTATGCTGTTACTTTTTTCACAAATGCATCATGCAATCCCTAAACACACCTATATGTAGACTCTTAGGACTTGTCATCGATTGACAGTTTTTGTAACATTTTTATCATCATTGGGCACTTTTTAGAATGGATACCACCGGACAGTACAACCATCACTAATACCCACTAATATTATGAAAGTATGAATAATATATTTATCAGATGAAATGTCAGAAATAGACTTAGGCATCAAGGCATAGAAGCCATGATAACAAAATAGTCACCTTCCTTTTACTATATCAAAATATGTGTAAGGAAAGATATTGGACCCGCAATGACTTTGAAAATTCATATCCTTGGGTACATTATGCTTCGTATACTTTAGTGAGAATCTGATTTTAGAAAATAGACAAGGAAATTGTTTCAACCTCATCATAGTTTACACATAACAAAGATCGAGATGTATATGGCTATCCACTCATGGCGGTAGCTCTTACCATAAACATCCAAGTTAGGTGAAATATATAGGATCATTTGGGACAATTACCATATGTAGAGAACCAAGAAAATGTTATGCCCCCTATCCTTGCGACTCTTTGTCTTTGCATAGACGTCATGGAGTAACTTGGAAGATATAACAATTATCAATTGCAAATCAACCAAATAAAATTAATAACTGCTTAGATGCCCCCAATTAAAACATCATGGGTACATAAAAGAGTCATAATCAAACCAAGATCATACTATGTTTAGGTAGTATTGAGAAATACTATTGATTCATTTTTCAAGCGCAGTATAGATTCATCAATCAAAAGTTGGAATTCAATAAATATGTGTTTCATGTCTATGTATAACTTTCTTCCTGTTTGCAATCCAATGTAGGTCTTAGGAACACCATTCATGTTAGTGCAATATTTGTGCCATCCTTGTTTCATGAAATTGAAAGTTGGTGCTAGTATCAATAAACATTGTATCATGAGACAAACCATCCTATGATGACCTAGCAGATGAAACCTATCATACTGGCAAAGATGCTCCCAATGCAAAATGACTTGACCCTAAGATAGAAATGCAGACAAATCCCAAGCGAGGATAAGATTTTCATAAGGAAACAAAGTCAACATTTAGCATAGGTGTAATTGTGAAGGATTAGTATCACTAGTGCATTGATAGATGGAGAACAAAATACAAGTGACACCTGATTGCCGGGTTTTCACCACTTGGAAAAAACTTTTATTATTTTTTCTACCATGATACCCATTTTACCAGGTTGTCATCAAGGCACTTTTCTCTTTTTAAATTTTTTTTCTATTTTTTCTTTTTTGAATGTTTTTGTAGTATCAAGGTGCATGTTTGCTAGGTTTTCACCAAGGATACCTTTTCTTCAAGACTTCTTCCATTGTTTTTGGATTTCTTTAGGATCAATTTTCTGAAAACTATTTACCGTACAAGGTCTGCTAGATGAAGAAAAAGTGTAGAACTACTTCAAATGCAAAGTGTTGATAGGATCTGGAAGAAATTATCCCTCAGATGTAGCTAGTTGATAAGCTCCAGTCCCAAAAGTAGCAGTGATAACATAAGGTCCCAGCCAGTTAGGTTCAAACTTTCCTTTCTGCTCTCTGTTAGGCTGGATCTTAGGATTCTCCTTTAGGATGAGATCCCCCACTTGAAATTGGTGTGGTTTAACATTTTTATCATACCCCTTGGACATGTGTTCTTGGTACACCTTTAGATGATCAAACGCTTGTTGTCTACGCTCATCAAGTAATTCTAAAGAATTCACCCTATCGATGCGGTATTGCTCATCAGTTACAAGACCATGTAAAGGTATTTGCAAAGATGTGATTTCAACCTCAATAGGTAGTACTACTTTAGCACCATAGGCTAGGGCAAATGGTGTGGCTCCAGTTGGTGTTCTGATGCTTATTCTGTAGGCCCATAATGCCAGATTTAGTTGTAGATGCCAGTCTCTACCAAAATTAATCACAGTTCATTGTAGGATCTTGAGAACATTCTTGTTAGATGCCTCAGCCTGTCCATTACCTTGAGGATAATAGATTGAGGAGCAATGTTGAGTGATGTGGAACTGTTCACAAAGGTCATCAATGTCTTGATTCTTAAATTGGCCCCCATTGTCTGTTACAATTGATGAGGGTATCCCATATCTACAGATAATGTAGTTCAATATAAACATAGCCACCTATTTTCTAGTGGATTTGATTAGTAGCACAGCCTCGACCCACTTCGTGAAATAATCAGTGGCCATAATGATGAACTTGTGTCCATTTGAAGAATTGGGATATATTTGTCCAACCAAGTCAAAGGCCCATTGCTGAAATGGCCAATGTGTAATGAAAGGTATAAGTTCTCTATCAGGAGCATGGATGAGAATTCCATGTGTCTGGAATTTATGACATGTTTTGGAAAATTGAATAGCATCCTTTTCCATTGTAGGCCAGTAATAACCTATTCTAAGCAGTTCCTTTGCTAGTGAAAAAATGTTTGAATGTGATCCACATACACCTTCATGGACTTCTTTCAATGCGTGATCTAACTCTTTGAGTTCTAAACATCTAAGAATCATACCGTCGAGACCTTGTCAATATAAGTTATTAGTTATGAGGACATAATGTGATGCTTTCCTAATCAAGGCTCTTTTTTTGTTTCTTGATAGATTAGTGGGAATGGTTTGGTTGATTAGGTAAGCAATAATATTAGCATACCAAGATTGGTCTAGGGTGTTCAAAGCATAGATTACTTGGTATTCAGGGGTATCAAAGGATGGATAGGATAATTCTTCCACCAATAATTCATAGTGGAATTGATGTTCCTCCAGTTGTAACATGGATGCCAAGGTTGCCATAGCATCTGCAACTTTGTTCTCTGTTCTGGGGATCTACTGGAATGTGATAAAGACAAAGAACTTCTTTAAGTCATCAATCAATTGTTTGTAGGGTTTCAACTTCTCATCTTTTGTCTGATAATCTCCATTGACTTGTTTAATAATGACCTGGGAGTCACCATACATGTGTAACTCTACAATCTTCCACTCCATAGCAAGTTTAAGACCGTTTACCAATGCTTCATATTCAAAAATGTTGTTCGTGTATGGAAACATCAATTTGTAAGACTTGGGTATCTTATAGGCTTGAGGAGTTATGAGCAGAACCCTTTCTCTAGAGCCTTGTTGCATAAAAAAGCCATCAAAGTACATTTTCCAGGGATACTCGGTTAGATGCATAATGGTCTCATCAGGGAATTCAATCCTTAAAGGTTCATCATCTTGAAGTGGTGAATCAGCCAATTGATCTATGAGGACTTGTCCTTTAATAGCCCTCCTATCCACATACTCAATGTCAAATTCACTTAGAATGAGGACACATTTTGCCAGACATCCTGGTAATGCTGTTTTGCTTAAAAGGTACTTTAGAGGATCGATCTTAGCAATGAGACTTACTGTATGTGAGAGCATGTAGTGTCTCAATTTATGTGATGCAAAGATGATTGTTAAGAATGCTTTCTCAATAATGTTGTAATTGAGCTCATAGGAGACTAGTGTTCTACTGATGTAGTAGATAGATCTTTCTTTCTTAGTTTCATCCTCTTGTGCTAGAAATACTCCTAATGAGGTGGTTGTAGCTGAAATATATAGGAGTAATGAATTTCCATGTATGGGTGCCATAAGAATAGGAGTAATTGTCTAAAGTTGGCTTCACAATGTTCATCCCATTTGAAGGTGACCCCTTTGTGTAGCAATTTGGTAAAGGGTTGTGCTTTGTTAGAAAGTTGTGACATGAACCTCCTGATTGATTGATGTCTCCCTTGTAATGTTCTCATTTGACTAATTTTGCGTGGAGGAGTCATTTCTAGTATAGCTTTGACTTTTCTATGGTCTACCTCAATTCCTTTTGCTGAGACAATAAATCCTAGGAGCTTACCTGATTGGACCCCAAAGGCACATTTCTTGGGATTGAGCCTGAGTTGAAATTGCTCCATTTGATCCAATGTCTTCCTTAAGTCATCAACATGAGTGCTCCTTTCTTTGGATCTAGCTAAGGTGTCATCCACATAATCCTTCATATTTTTATGCATCATATCATGGAATATAGTAGTCATTTCTCTTTGATATGTGGCACCGGCATTCTTTAACCCAAATGGCATGACATTCCAGCAAAATGTGCCCCATACACATGTACATGCAGTCTTCTCTTGATCCTCAGGGGAAATTTTTATCTGATTATATCCTGAGAAACCATCCATTAGTGAATACATTTGGTATCCTACTGTGAGGTCTATGATCATATCAATATTAGGTAGGGGGGAGTCATCCTTAGGACATGCCTTGTTTAAGTCTCTGAAGTTTGTACAGATCTTGATAGATTTATTAGATTTAGACACTGGGACCACATTGGAGATCCATCCTGCATAAGCAATGACTTTGATGAATCTAGCTTTTAACAATTTATCAAGCTCCGCTTTTACTAGTAATGCAACATGGGATGCATCTTTTTGAGTTTTTGTTTCACGGGATTGATCTCGGGAGCTATAGACAGTGGTGCATTATCAATTCAGGATCTAGTCCAGGCATATCTGTATAAGACCATGCAAAGTTGATCTTTTTCTCTTTCAAGAACTCGATGAATTGTGTCTTTTCCTCTTCTGACAAAGATTGTGCTAGGTGTACTATTTGAGGATCTTCAGCTATGGCCAAATTAATTGGTTGCATTCATTCTATTAGAACTAAAGACCTTTCTTAAAAGTGCTCAGGGAGGATATCAAGAATCTCATCCTTTGGCACCTCTTAGAGGTTTCCACCATAGGATACATCTTTTGTTTTTACTATTTTAGGATCTGACACTGCGACAACATGGTTTTCACCGTCAGCCCCCTTTTTCTTTTTATTTTTCAATTTTTGACTGAGAAACTTGATATCCTCCTGTGATATGTTCATGCTCCTTACATTGGTGGAAGAAGGGTAAGGTTCACAAGCGTTTAGATAGAAAGCTAAGGTGTATTCATTGGGAAAGTTGAGGATAGGAGTAGGATCCATATTAGTGCAATCAATTAGATCTCGATTTGTCAAAGATAAGGAGTCAGATTCTCGGAAGGATAGCATTGCATTAGCGTCAAGACTATTAATTGACATGACATGTCCTGTTAAGTTAAGTTCTTTGATGTTTAGATCAATAAGAGTTAGATCGTCATCAAAAGGGTCGTTGTTAGTTATATGTGGACCAAACTCTAGTGACTCATTAGTAGAACTTTCATCATCATCTCTCCGTAAAAGGAGGCTTCTTGCTTGTCAGCTCTAAAGTTCTTGTAGATTTATGAGGACACCAGTCTTTCCATCAATGATTGGGGGAAGGAGCTCTTCTTCTTCTTCAGGAATATGAATATTATTGGGAGTAGTGTTAGAATGTTTGTTGGGTGCTGATGGAGCTACAAACATGTGAATCACATCTATTTCAATATCCTCTATGGTGACAGATAGCTCATCACATTCATAATCATGAGAGTCAGTTACTTCATCGTCAGACCGGTTTAAGAATTCTGCAATAGTTATCTGATGTACTCGATTAGCCACCTGTGGATCAAAGTATGGTAAATCAAGGACATGTGTGATTGTGACTAACTGCCCCCAATTAGGATGTAAATCCTATTTTCGACGTGTGTCTTCAGTAATTGTTGTATGCACCCTAAAATGGTCACCTAGACTATGAGCCCCATTTATCAATTTATCAAATTCCTGAATCAATAGTTTGGAACATTTTCAATTCAAATCAATTTCCTTGATCAAATCATAATTAATTCAATTATTTCAATATTTCCTAAGGTTTCATCATTTTTATTTAATTAAAAGATTTAATCTCCCTTTTAATAAATAAAATTCATCTTATTTAATTAAATTAAATCCCTCCCATTTAATTAAATAAAATTCTTCTAATTTATTTAGTTAAGAGAAAACCCCCCTTTTAATTAAATAAATAAAAACCCCCACTTAAAGCACTTTATTTGATGAAAAGGAAATAAATTAAATTAAAATCCCTTTTTCTTCACATCTTTCTACGTGGTGGGCTTTTTGCTTTAATGAGCACATGGATCAACCAAGATTTAATCTCCACCATTGCTTATTTCTTTTTGCCTCTTAATCTCAACCGTTCACTTTCCTATAAAAGGAAACCTCTCCTTCTCATTCTCATATATAGAATTTTTAGGTATTGTTATGCTGCAAGTTAGGAGAGCAATTTTGGAGGATAATTTGAGCACTCAAGCTTGGATATTGCAACTTCTCTATCTTCATGTCTTCTTCTTCTTGTATCCATGGCTATTCATGTAGATTAGATTCATATTAGATTAAATTCATATTTCCTTTCATAGATTAATCATGCATTGTTATCATATAGATTAATTTCCTTTTTTGCGTTGCAATCATATAGAATAGTTTTCATTTCATTTCATTGCAATCAAATGCTCGCAAGCAGGTAAGACCACATGACAAAATGGGGTAAGACCAAACCGATAAGTGTTGAAAAACACTCAATGTCAGGGATTGTATTGAAAATACAGTTGGGCTGGTGTTTGAAAAAAATAATTTGTGAGATGTCCTAAAGACTAACGCGTCCAAGAGACCAAAGCTAACACAGTTATGCCCCCTAGACAAAGACAAAGACCAATTCCAAACCAAGGCAACAAGGACACGACATGATGGAGAAAGGCTAAGTGTCATGGACACGCGCTAAGAAACAGGGGTGCAAAGGCTTCAAGTAGCGCCCGCTTCCAGGTTTTCACCACTTGGATTTTATGACAATTTTTTCTTTTTTTTTCCTTTTTTTTTTAGGACTTTTTATAATTTTTTTGAATTTTTGCTACCAAGGGGCCTATTTCCAAGTTTTCACAAAGGCACTTTTTCCATTTTTTTTAAATTTTTTATTTTTTTGTATTTTTGGAATATATAACTTTTTTTGAAGATACATCAAAGTGCCTATTGCTAGGTTTTCACTAAGATGATCATTTTTTCAGGACATTTTCCAGTTTTTAGAATTTTTGACAATATATCACTTTTTTGAATTTTTTGAGGATCAATAATTATGTACAAAGGATGCCCTCAGACAAAATGGGCATCAAACTCCCAAGCAAGATCACATCGTGCAGTCCCAATATTTTAGGAAGGTGGAGGATAGGAGGGATTAGAAAGCTGGTGGAAGAGATGGAAGACAAGAGAATGAAGGAGAATGAAGGGAAGAAATCCTCAAAGGAAAAATCCTCAAGAGTACCCAAGCTAGGGAAAAGAAAAGAAACATCATGTAAAGCACATTTGGACAAGCAAGGAAAGGCCAACATAGGATAAGTCACAAAAGCATAATGTAGGAGTAGGAAAGGATGCAGTCCAAAGGAGTAGACATGTCAAGAGGCTTCATAGCACCGTGTTTTACTCTTTTTTTTTTCTGGATCATAGTGATCATTGGTATCTTTGTGATTATTTACTCCCATTTTTATCACACAACTGTTGCTATCAATGGTATCTCTCGATCATCTTTTGCTGTCTCTCCCACCTCTTGAATAGGATCCTATGGTAACAAAGGGATATGAGTGTCTTGTGGTACCTCAAAGCTTGGTACATAGCACTCTCCTTGATAGTTAGGATTTTTTGTGCCAACATGTAATAACCTTTCATAGGACCATTGTTCTAGTTCTACCTCTTCTGTTTCATCACTCCATTTGTCAGAGATCGGACTATCTTTTTAAGTAGGTTTGTTAGATTCATTATTAAAACCTAGTCTTATTTTGTCTTTAGTGTTCCTAAATTCCATGTGCATAGGCTCAATAAGTCTTCTTCCTATGTTTCTTAGAGATCCTTTTCCTTTGTATCCCATTTGATTGAGGAGGTCATATCCTTTACCATACTATTCCGGGGATATTTCTACATGTTTGACCTCAGCTTCCTTTGGTTCTCCTTTGTAAAGCAAGTCCAAGACTGCCTATTCTTCTGTGTTATCTAAAGAAGATGTGGATGCCTTAACCATGCCAGTTGCTTTATGGATTTCTATCTCTTTAGATGCGGAAGGTGTGAAAGATGAGGAGGGTTTTTGGTAGGATCTTGGTGATATTGGTAATTCTGGCAGTGATGAGTCATGTCCAACTTGTATTGTCCCATACCTATTTCTTCAAGTTTCAAGGTTTTTTCCAAATATTTTCATAACCATGTCCTTGGTAGTCTTAGGAGCAATCTCATCTATAGCCTCTTTGTTATGCGGGACCATAATACCTACCTTGATATTGTTGCAAGTATAATTGGCATCTATAGGGATTGTCACTTCCACCCCATTATGTGGGAACTTGATACACTGGTGGTAAGTAGATGACACAACTTGCATTTCATGGATCCAAGGTCTCCCCAATAATATGTTGTAAGCTAGGGGTAGATCCAGAACTTGACATATGAAATTCCTTTCAATCGACCCGACTTTGATGGGTAGAACAATAAGACCCTTAGAGGATCTTTCTTGCTCATCATAAGCTTTGATGGTGATTTTTCTTCTAGAGTCAATGGTCTGTTCTAAAAGACCCAGTTTCCTGATTAGATTAAAGGTACAAATATTCAATCCTGCACCCCCATCTATCAATACATGTCTAAGACATGATTTATGAATAAGGACTTCAATATGAAGGGGTTGATTATGTGGATGTGTCAATGATTTATCATCCTCTTCAGAAAAGGAGAGGTAATGTGGCACTGAGATATGATTAACCATCACTTGGAATTTGTCTATATCAAGGTCCTTTGGCACATTTGCGGCATGTAGGGCTTGTTCCAGGATTTCCCTATGCACTGTGGAGATTTTAAGCAACTCAAAAATAGAAAATTTAGCAGAGGTTTGTTGCAATTAGTCCACTAAGTCATACTTTGCTACAGGAATAGTAACCATGTGTTTTGCTGCTAGTTTGGGGATAGAAACAATAGGAACCTTGGACGTTTCTGCTAGTTTTGGTGAGGAATTGGGTCCTTTGATTGTGACTTGTGCTTGGCTCCGAGTCACCGCATTCGATTGGAAATATGTGTCTTTAACACCTTTGATTGTGACCACATTAATTGATTCAATTTTAATGTATAGCATATTGATCACATGATCATTATTGGAGTAGGTGTAGTTTACTTCATTACATTTTCCTTTAGATGCTTCTCCTTTCTCATAATTAGGGAACAGTTTGTTAAATTTTTTATGATCTTCCTTGGTAGTGTGTCCTTCCACTTTGATCTTGCCTCCTTCAATAAGGTCTTGGATAATATGTTTGAGTTTAAGACAATTGTTAGTATTGTGTCCTTTTTTCTTGTGAAAGACAATAAGAATTATCATCCCACCAGCTTGGTTTGACTGCTGGTTCCCATGGTTTTGAATATGGGATCATGAGAACTTTGTTGTCTAATAGTGTCTTCAAAATAGTTTCAAGAGGCTCTCCGAAAGGAGTGAATGTTCTTTTAGGTTTTGAAGTCCATAGCCAACCCTTTCTATTATCATTGTTTGATTTGGGTATAGGGGTAGTTAGCTTGGCATCTTTGCTTGCTTGCATGCTATTTGTTAGATTGAACACCTCAGGTTTAGAATTAACATTATGTGCATCCACTACTCCATCATTAACAATGTTTCTATTTTTCTTCCACCATTTTGTTTTGTTGTTGGAGTTGTTAGATTTATTTTCACTTTGAAGAGTGATCTCTCCCTTTTTAACCATAACTTCTTCGATACAGAGGGCGTTCTTGATCATCCTATTGAAGCTAGGGGAGTCTTGCATTTGAAATGCATAGTTTAACTCAGGTACCAAGTTATTGACAAATATTTCCATTTTCTCAAATTCGGGAATAGCTCTTGAATACCGTGCAAATATTTTCCTCCACCTTTGTAGAAAGTGGGTAAAGGATTCACCAGTCTTTTGTTTAGTGTTGCACAGATCCATCATAGTCACGTCATGTTGTATATTATAGGAGTAACATTGGATAAATTGTTGAATTAACTCCTCAAAATTTTGACCTTAGGTGTAAGCTTTGAGAACCATTCCATAGCATTGCCTCCTAGAATTCTAAGAAAAAGTCGCATGAGGTAAGTAGGTTCCTACATGTACTCTATGCTAAGAGCACAAAATTCTCTAGCATGGTCATGTGGATCGGTCTCTCCCATAGACTTGTCATATTTTGGCCTTTCCACATTGGGAGGGAATGGAACCATAGTGATACTCTTGTCGAAATGAAATTGACAAATGGAGTCCATAGAGTATTTTGTCTTGGGTTTAGCCTTCTCCTGTTTGAGAGTCACAAGCTCTGTTTGCATCAAGGTGAGTTGTTTGGTGAGAATAGATATAGGAGTCGGTACCTCCTTTTCTTTTAGTTGTTCCACATCATAATACTTGGGTAACTTTACACCAGTGGTCGATGCTAGATTGAGAAAGTATTTCTCTTTATCTTTGTCAATCATCTTTTCCAGTGTCTTTTGGAATTTCTTTCTCTGTTTGATTTTATTGTACTCTTCTTCAGTGATGTCTTCCTCACTACCTGATTCAAATATATGATGATCAAATGCGGGTTCTTCTTCTTCATCAATATCTTTGTGCTTTTGGTTTTTTCTATTGTCATATTTGTCAAAAGCCTCACTCCATCCGTGAGTGGACTTGTCAATTTATGGAAAGTCTAGATTGAGCAGGGAAATGCAAGATCTTTCTCCTTGAAAGTGTAGTGATTTAGGAAGTACTATCAATCCTTTAGACATGTACTTTTTGTGTCTTATGTTAACCATGTGGTTGTACCTCAACTTCGTCAAAGTTTCTGAATAGTGTCAGGTAGTATCTCGAATCATTCAAGTGAGTGTGTCTAGGTGAAAGTATCATTTGTATTTTGGTAGAAGTAAACGATTCTAGTGTCATAGGGTTAGAATTCCTTGATAGTTAGCTAGGATTCAAGTTGTTTTGAAAAGTGGATAGACCAAATGTATTGAGACTAATTGTAAGAAATCTATAGGACATACAAGGTCAATGTTTGAAAAAGTGTTTTGACATGACAATAGGGAAACTAGAAAAGACAATAGGGACCGACTAATAAGCCAAAAGGGTATCCAAATCAACCAATTTTTTATGAGAAACTATTATACAAGTGCCCACTATCCTAGATGCGAGCCCCTAGATGCGAGCTAGGAAATACAGGATACAAGCTTCTGATGACTCTAGATGCGAGCTTTAACCCTAGATGCGATGATGTGTTGACCAGATATGAGCCAGGATACTAGATATGAACTAGGATACCAAATATGAGACAGGAAATCTGGGATGCAAGTTTCTGATGTCTTTGTCAGATTTTTTTAGTTTTGAAAATTTCATCTTGAAAGTGTGTGAAGTTCATTTGATTGTAGATTGTGTTCTGGGACCTGTCGATGGGTGAAAAACACATGTGTAGACCAAGGATTGAATTTTGTTTCTTATTTTGAGTGTATTACCTTGTTAGTGATCTTTCAGATACATCAAGAAAATTTGCATTGTTAGAGGAATAAACACATCCTTATGCCCTATTTTCTAGGTGGAGGATGAAAATCCTTGCTCATTGACTTAGGTACACACTCAAATGCTAATCAGAATACAACCATCACCAATCATGCAATGGCTTCACTCATGATGCTGTATTAGATGACTTCAAACACAAGTGAGGCACAATATGATGAGTGTCTTGGGGAAATTACTTTTTTCCTTGCACAAGGATTATCACCCTTTTAGAGGTGAATCAGGTAGTTTTGTCTATGAAGTTCATTGTTTATGATGGGGCAATCTGTTTGAAACCGTCTCCCGTAGAATTACACAAGGAAAAATTGAGGCATATAGCCCTATGAGTACTCAAATATGTGTAGTCTTGCAAGAAAGATTCAAGCGGCTCCGCTCTACACATACCCAAGCATGTTCAAGGAATGATGTTGAAATTTTGAGAACAAAACCGGCTCTGTCTTCCGAGGCTTTGACCTACGAGGAAGCAATTATTTATAGTGAGTTGGAAGAGTTGGCATAAAACCTGTCCTGACTTGGGTCATTCCCAGGAGATTTTTTCCTCGACCGGTAGGCCCTCTACTGTTAATTAAACATACAAAGGATTGGCGAGCGTAGGATGTCTAGATTTCTAATTCTTCAAAAGAAGAAGAGAATACTCTCCTAATCTAAGTCGTTTTCTCCCAAAACATGCAAATAAAGGTTCATTCCTTCAAGCTATATTGAGCTTGACTTAGATATTTCTAAGTTAATGAAAATAGGATGCGTGAAAGCAAATTTGTTTTGTTCAATTATCCACAATATTAAGTGATTTGCTTGTTCAATTTCAGATCCCAAAATGAATTAAACGATGTAACTTGTTCAATTATCCCATAAAATTTAATGATTTGCTTGTCTAATTACTGATTTTCAAAAGGAATTAAGGTGTGAGTTTATTGGTCCATTTATCCCCAAATTTCTTTACAAGTGTTAAACCAATGTTTGATTTTCTGATTTTCCTTAACGGAAAAGAGCATAATAATTTGGTTAATTTAACGAATGTTGAGAAAATGTTTTAAGTTTTAAAAAAGTGTTGTAAATGGTTAGTATTGAAATTAGTTTAAAACACTTGTAAACACACACATTAGCCAAGTCTTCTTACTTCCTTATCAGCAACCTGCAAGCATTAGTTAGGCTGTCAAAAGATCAAATCAACAACTGGTTAAAGTTTTAGGGGTTAGGCAACGAAGTTCACAAAAATTTAAACCAGATGCAATCCTAGAAATACGGGATATGATGTAACAAACCAAATACAAGCCTCTACTACCAGATGCGAGCCTATGCTAAAAATGACCCAGGAAATCCTGGATGCGTGCCTCAATTTCTACAGTACGAGGGCATATCCCAGATGCAAGCTTCTGCTACCATAAATGATTTTGGACCTAAAAATTGGGAAGATAAATTGGTGAAAAATGGAGTTAAAATGAGGAAAAATCAAGAATTGAGCCCCACGATGGGTGCCATAAATGTGTGTGTGAAATAGTGCACCTGTTACTTGCAATACTACACTTTAATAGATCATTACGTTAGTGAAAATAGGGTTAGTAAAGCATGTAAATCCACTAAAATTGATCTATTGATTTCTAACTAGGAAGATTGTGAAAAAAAACATAATAGCCCTTAGATTATGCCTTTCTCAGTGACATATACAACCTAGCATGAAAGATTTGAATCAAAACTAATCTAAATGATATAGAAATATGCATATTTATCTCTAAAATGAAGATAATAACAATTCCTAATAAAGATAAAATGCAACATGAATTCACAAATGATCTAAGCAGCATAAAAATACAGTTTCAATCTAAAATTCAAGCTTATTTGAGCTCAAAAAATCTTTCTATTTATAGAAGAAATGAAGAGAGAGAGGGGGGACAAGGGTCATTAATGGAGTTGTAAAACTCATTAATGAAGTGTAAGAGGAATAAATCCCAAAGGCATTCATGAGGCATGGTGGAGGGAAAATGCATTAAATGCAAGCATTTAAGAGGCATGGTGAGGATGTAAGAGGTAAGCTTGAGAAGGTGGACTTAGAGGGAGTCAAGTTAAGCTTGAGAAAGTTGACTTTCTCAAGTGGGTTAAGTTCCTAATCACATTTTTAGGAATGTGACATCATTAGGAGGTGGGTTAGAATGGGATTAGAATTAGGATTAGATTTGCCATGGGTGAATAGGTTGGGATGGGTTTGAACCCAGGGTCAAGGTGGTTGAGGTAGGTTAGGTTAGGGGTTTAGGGGAATATTAATTAAATAAATTATATTAAATATACTCATTCAAAAATAGGAATATTAATTATTTAAGATTTTTATTTCTTTAGATAATTAATTAGGACTATAGCCAATTAATTAGATTAATTCTAGGCTAGAAGATAGGCTTTTTGCAAGTGATTTGATATAATAGGGATTTATTTAATTCCTCTTAAATTAATTACCTTAGCCATGTTTGATTTGAATTTATTTGAATTAAGTTGATTTGATTTGATTGGCTTAGGTGATTAATAAAATTTAGTGATTAGATCACTTAGGAGATTAAATCTGATTTGAATGAATTATGTCAGCTGATTGAAGAGTTGTCTAAACATAATTGGGGGTATGATCACACTTAGGGAAAATAGGGTCTATGGTCAGAGCAAATCAAATCCAGGTGGTTACATAAGGCATTTGCCACCTTATTAAGTTGACCCTTCTTGTGCTTTATAGTGAAAGTGAATTCTTGCAAGTACTCCATCCACTTCAAATGCCTATTGCTTAGCTTCTCTTGCATTTTAATGTAACTAAGAGCCTCATTGTTAGTAAATACCACAAATTCCTTAGCCAATAGATAATGCATCCACTTTCTCAAAGATTGAACTAGAGCATATAGTTCCAAATCATAAGAAGAGTATTTCTTCTTAGCCTCATTTAGTGTCTCACTAAAGAAGGCAATTGGTCTACCCTCTTGAATCAATACACCCCCTACTTCCATTCCACTAGCATCACACTCAATGGTAAACAAATTCTCAAAGCTTGGCAATTGTAGGACTGGTTGAGTAGCCACTTGTTTCTTCAACACCTTAAAGGCTTTCACTGCTTCTACCATCCATCTGAACTTAGTTTTGACCCCACCCTTTATTGTATCCATCAATGGTGCACATATCCCATTGAAATTTCTATTAAACTTCCTATAAAATTGGGCAAGGCCATGAAAACTCCTTACCTTAGTGGCTGTGGTAGGTGGAGTCTAGTTTAGGATGGTAGCAACTTTGTCTTTGTCCATCTTCAAAGACCCCTTGGACACTAAAAATCCCAAGTATACTAGTTCTTGTTTGAAGAACTCACACTTCTCAAGGTTGATAGCCAATTTATCCTCATGCAACCTTTTCAATACTACCTCTACATGTTTGATATGCTCCTCTCCTGTCTTACTAAATATGAGTATATCATCAAGATATACCACCACAAATTTCCCTGTGAAGTCCTTGAGCACCTCATTCATGAGCCTCATGAATGTGCTTGGAGCATTAGAGAGGCCAAATGGAATAACAAGCCATTCATATAATCCATCAGTGGTCTTGAAGGCCATTTTCCATTCATTACCGTGCTTCACCCTAATTTGGTGATAACCACTCTTCAAATCCAACTTTGTAAAGTACATTTCCCCTCCTAGTAAATCCATAAGATCCTCTATGCTAGGTATAGGGAATATATACCTTATTGTGATTCTATTTATTTCCCTTGAATCTGTGCAAAGCCTCCATTTTCCTCCCTTCTTGGATGCCAAAAATACCAGAACTTTACAAGGGATAATACTCTTCTTGATCAAGCCTTGATTTAATATTTCTTGTACTTGTCTAGCTACCTCCAAGTTCTGATCTGGAGTAATCTTGTATGCTACTTTATTGGGAAGAAATTCCCCTGGCACAAAGTCTATTTGATGATTTATAACCCTCTTAGGTGGTAGGGTTGCAGGAGTACCATCACTCACAATGTCTTTGTACTTCTCAAGAAATTATTACACCTCTATTGGTAATGACTCCTTCACTAGTTGTTCCTCCTCCTTAGGTCTTACCACAATGGCATAACCTTCCCCATCATCATCCTTGATGTCATTTACAAACTCCTTACCATTGCATAACATGATATTAGGAGTTCTAGTTTGTGGCTCTTCATCCTCTAGCAAAGACTGAATTTTGAAAGTCTTCCCCCCTTTCTTGAAGGTGATGGAATTCTCTATCCCATCATATACTACCCCATTATCAAATTCCCAAGGCCTCCCAAGTAGTAAATGGCAAGCATCCATTGGTAGCATGTCACAAAGCAATCTGTCCTTGTACCCTACTATTGAGAACTCTACCCATGTTTTTCTCATTAACTAGTACACGTTGGCCTTTGTTGAGCCATGTCACCTTATAGGGATTCACATGGGGTATCTTGGCTAGCTTAAGTTTCACCACTGCCTCTTCTGAAATGATATTATCAGTTGAACAAGAGTCCACTATCACTTTGTAGACTTTGCCTAAGATTTTACATCTTATTCTAAACAAAGCTCTCCTATGCTTGGGCTCATCCTTGATTGGCTTCCTTATCAACACTCTCCTGAACATTAAATTCTCACCTATCTCTGAATCTAGGTGGTCTATTTCAGGAGCTTTGACACTTGAAGTGTCTTCATGTGTATATGCTATCCTCTTGTCACTATTTTCTACAGAAGGTTTGTCTAGACATCTATAGGCTGGATGGCCTAATTGTCCACCATGATTACCCCTACCTTTGTTATAGCCTCCTCTTTGACCCCTTTGGTCTCTTCCTCTACCTCTATTGTTATTGTTATTCTTGAAACCAGAATCCCCTTTCTTCTTATTCTTTTCTTCCACTCTTATAGCCAATTGATGACACTTTTGAATTGTAGTAGTTGTCCATAGGATAATCTCCTCTTGGATGTTCCACTTCAATCCACCCAAGTATCTAGTCACTTTGATTGACTATTCTTCCTACAATTTAGACCTTAGACATAATCTCTGGAATTCCCCAGTATATGAGGCCACATCTAGGTCTTTCTGTGTCAATTTTTGTCTCTTCCTATGAAGTTGGATCTCATAATTCTCCGGAAGATAGTTCTCCTTCAATTTAGTTACCCTGGCATTCAAATTTTCTATTGGTTTCTTTCCCATACTTATCCTCTCATCTTGAAGGTATTTCCACCAAGTCAAGGCTAACCCCCTGAGTCTAGACATGGCCACTTTGATCTTTTGGGCTTCAGATATACCCTCACACTCAAAGCGATTCTCTATTGCTTGAATCTAGTCCATGACTATCTCAATCTCCATCTTTCCTCCAAAAAAGGGTATCCCTTACAAAGCCATGCCACTTAATGATTTTATGGCTTTTAAGAAAGGTTCCTCATTCAACACTGGGTTTGCTTTAGGGATGGAGTCTTCCTCCTCAATCTTTTTCTTACCCCTATTGCTGGTTACAGCTTCAAAGTCTTTCTTCCTAGCAGCATCTGCTAGCTCTTCCATCTTTAACCTCATTACCTCCAAGGTACTCTCAAGGAGTCTATTTTTCTCATTTTTATCTTCCATGTCCTTGGCTAGCTCTGCATTTTTCACCATCTTTGTAGAACCACTAGATTCCACTTCTGACATATACCAATCTTCCCAAGTTTATCAACTTCCTCTGATACCACTCTGATGTAGCACTAGTCTTGCTCCTCCCTAGTTTCCTCTAGGGTCTCCTAGGACAATATCCTAACCTACTAGGGTTATTTAAAAAATCCTAGGCTCCTTGGGATCTTCTCACAAGAACGTAACAATTTCAACTAGTGAACACCAACAAAGTAGAATCCAAACTCTTCATGCTCTTTCCTAGACCCAAATTGGTCTTTCTTGCTCCATCTGTACAATCTGATCCAAATGGATCCCAAACACTACCATACGGAAAGGTAGTCTCCAAGGCTGTTAAGGGGACCAATTTCAATGTCCACAACCTTACTTGGAAGTATAACCCTAAACAAGTTCCAAATTTGGAGGCAAATTCACCCAAAAGAGGGCTACAAGCTTTAGGCCTAATTAGGCTCCTTTTCTGCAATAACTCTTAAAACCTCCAAAAAAGTATCAAAATACACTCCATATCCTAATACCCTTTATCAAGAACCTAAGAATTTTCTAGATCTTGGCTCTCAGAGGTGTCCATACAGTACCTCCTACATTCATGCCTAAAATTCAGGGTTTTAGGTCCTTGCCACTGTCTGCTCAAGAAATGAATTTCCTTGGCTAGAAAATTAGCTTCCCCAAACTCATCCTCCAATTTAAGGTTCCTTTACTGACTCTACTACCTCCCCACATTCACTGATTGAAGCTATGATTGCTTTCAATCCTTCTAGCAAGCTCTGCAATCACTGGTGATCCCTAGCCATGCCACTCTGGCTCGCCTAGGGCATCACCTTAAAAATTTCTGCCATAACTTCCTAGGCTCCTCCTTCACTATACAAAATGTAAATGGAGTCACCTTCCACAATCCAAGAGCCCATTCAAGTGCCACGGTGGAAAATGGATCTATGACCCCATTTGTTCACAGTGCCCAATTCAGGACAACGACATTCCAGAAAACAAAATAATTTAAACAAGCAACTAAAACTATTGAATTCAACAAACTAACACCACAAGAAATATTCTATCAACCTAAATTACTCAAATGAATTATTTTAGTAGTCAATTCAATCCATTAAATAGTCTAATCTTTACAAAACACCAAAACTGTAACTGTATATTCAATTGATAGTCCGTACACAATATGAATTCAAAATGCCAACCCTTCCATACACTCAAGGATGGTCTTAAATAGTTTACCAAGGCACTAGAAAACTGATTTTATATAGTTAGGGAACTACATTCCTCGAAGTTTCTTTCTTGTCATAAATGTTGTCAATGACAACATTGACAACTTTTGGAACTATTTGGATATGCTATCCAAACTTGGTCTAAAATTGTCCAAACCACTAATTAGGGTGAATGACATCAAATAGGACCTCTAGCCCTTTGTTTGACTCATTTGGAAATCAAATACCCAAAACCCCCTATTGGGCCTAAATGGACACAAAGGTCTCAAATGACCTAACAAGACATCCCTCTACTTAGCACTCTATATACTAGGACTCTTAGTCCTTTTATTCACCTAGTGGTTTGGCTAGAACCACTACAAGCAAAAACATAGAAGAAGCCCTAGGTTACATTGTATCAACTAGCCCACCTAGGTGCTCCTACACCAGAAGCATAACAAGTTTGAATGAAGTCAATCAACATTTGACAGAGCAAGTAAAGATAATGCAAATCAGTCAAGAGACACATATGGTAAGAATGATTGATGTTATGAACAATGCTAGACAAGATGAGTAAGAGAGAAAACTAGCTTTTGATGATAGGAGGAAGCTCACTAAAAATCTACAAGAAAGAGAGTCATAAATTCAAAGACTAACTGAACATCATCATAAGATCACCAATCAAATAGTTCTGATGAGTCATGAGTAAAATTGATTGAATACATAACTCAATGGGAAATTGGAAGCTATTGGTGAGCTAAGAGAATAAAATGAAAGACTAAAGAATGAGATGATGATCCAAAGACAACATACAAACATGATCAAGAGAGCTGAAGAAAGCACCAAAA
>JAGRRI010024871.1:0-11250 GCA_018584345.1 Thuja plicata
ATTTCGACCAACACGGGCATAAAAGTAAAAAAAAGAAAAGTTAACTTTTATATTGCGACCAAACAAACCAATTTTGCAAGTTGGTCGAAAAGTTTGGTCGCAATTTAGGGTCAAATCTATTAGTGTGGGCTCACGTTACAAAAGGAAATATTTGAAACATAAGATAAGTATTACATGTTTTATTAATACACATGAATTATTGAGTTTGAAATTTATGCTATAATATTGGCTAGTAAAATCTTGTATGCTTCTATCTTTGTTATTTCCGTATGAGATAGTTTAGTTTATAAGTTATTTGTAATCTCTCTCTGACATACCTTCAGGAAAGAAGCACAAGAAATTCTTTTCAGAGGGAGTTTGAATCTTTAGAGGTAACTTTGGATGAGGAGCTAAGAAGATTGATATCAGACTCAAAGGGAGTCTGACATTTCATCTTAAGCAATCTTGGATGATCAACAGATTAATATCTTCTCAATGAGTTCTTTTCTATGAGAGAATTTTGAGGTGAAATCCCTTATTTTCACCCTCTACATTGAGGCATGATGGATGTCATGTGTGTGACTCCATATTTTTAATGGGCCTGCCCCCTGTGTACATCATGAGGAAGTGACAACTTCCAAATGATTATCACTTGTATTTTTAAGAGTTATTGAAAGGTGGCGATCTTACAATAACTTGACCTTCTATTGTGATAGACATCTTGTGATGGCTGAAACAGATCATAATAGATAGAGCTTGTGGATATAATTTCTGATTGAGGTAATCCACATTAAATCTCGTGAGTTTGTGGATAGAATCACCAATGGAGGCAATCCACATGAGAGCTTGTGGATAGAATTGTCGATTGAGGTAATCCACCCGGGAACTTATGGATAGAATCGCCGATTAAGGAAATCCACCTGGGAAATTATGGATAGAATCGCCGATGGAGGAAATCCACACAAGAGCTTGTGGATAGAATCTTCGATTGAGGCAATCCACCCAGGAACTTGTGGATAGAATTTCCGATTGAGGCAATCCACATTAAAGCTCTTGATTTTGTGGATAGAAATGTCGATGGAGGAAATCCATACGAGAGCTTGTGGATAGAATCGTTGATTAAGGCAATCCACTTGGGAACTTGTGGATAGAATCATCGATGGAGGAAATCCACTCTAAAGCTCATGATTTTTGGATAGAATCACTGATGGAGGCAATCCATATGAGAGCTTGTGGATAGAATCTCTGATGGAGGCAATCCACTATAAATCTCATGAGTTTGTGGATAGAATCATTGATGGAGGAAATCCACACAAGAGCTTGTGGATAGAATTGTCGATGGAGGCAATCCACTCTAAATCTCATGATCTTGTGGATAGAATCACCGATGGAGGAAATCCACATGAGAGATTGTAGATAGAATCTCCAATGGAGGCAATCCACTCTAAAGCTCGTGATTTTGTGGATAGAATTGCCAATGGAGAAAATCCACTTGAGAGCTTGTGGATAGAATCATCGATGGAGGCAATCCACCTAAGAGCTTGTGGATAGAATCGTCAATGGAGGCAATCCACCTAAGAACTTGTGGATAGAATCATCGATGGAGGCAATCTGCATCTTGAGACTATGTTTCTATTGATTACATCATGAGGATGATGCTTTTATTGCTTACATCATATGATTGATGTTATCAAGTGTCATAGAAGTGTTGTCATTGGATTGATTTATCCTCCCTAGCTAAGAGGGAGTGTTGATGTTTTGTATAGCTATGGTGAGGGTCATAAGTGTTGACATAGGTGATCGCTACACATTTTGTTTGATCATCATCCCTAGCTAAGAGGGAGTGTTAATGTTTGTAGCTTAAGTCGTATGATCATTAGAATATATATAATACATGTTGATTAATAATAATATAACATATATGTTATATTATTATTAATCATATGGAATTTAATATTCAATATTAAATTATTATATTATTCTTAATTAATAATTCATTGATGAAACATTATAAGATTAATTCAATTATAATTAATGGGAAGAGGCGTGTCCTTTCTTATAAATAATAATGAATAGACATGACCCGTGAAGGGACATGTCTCTTCTAGCCTCATTCCCAATATAAATGAAAGAGATATTGTTGCATTTGGAAAACACATACAACATAGAGTGATATTTCATTTGCAGATATCCTAAAAACTTAACAAATTGTTGGAAAGTTGACTCCCAGGGAGTATATGGCTTATTTTGTGTTATCATTATGGTAACAAAGTCATATGAATTTTTGACATTAAACTATGAAGTGAAAATTGACTAAGTGCATAAGACAGAATAGAACAGTGACTTGCAGTCGATCAAGGCATCAGCGCACGTGTGTACGACCACATCAGGAAATGTGCATTCAAACTTAAGTTCTATGGTATATTATTATGCTTGTCCTATACACGCATGGTATAGACTGACTGTACGGACAAGTTATAGAAAGAACAAGTACACTAGCAGTTCATAATACAGAGTATGAAGCTGACTTCATGATTTTGATTAGCATATAATATTTTGTTATGTAAAGGCTAAGCACCTATTGTAATAAGTTGGTAATCATGTATTAAACATTGTTGTAAACATGCTTAAGCCAATTTGTTTGGAAGCATTGTGAATATTGTTTTTGGGCCGACTAAGGTCTTGTTTATAGTCGCATCTATTCAGGCATTAAGATATATATATGTAATGCAAAGATATATTGCAAGTGTCATAGAAATAGTTAGAGAAGATGTATAACAGAGCAGTATGAAGATATTAGTATGAGATACAGCCCTTAAATAAGTTAAGATCATAAGCACATAAATGGAATTGATCAGACATCTGTGTCACATACAGCAGTTCACTTTTGGATATAGTGCATATCTATTCTCAGGAGGTTGTAGCCTTCTTTCTCTTTGAGCAATGAGCTCTTGGAGAATGATTCCTCACCCCTAACAGGGTTTTTTGTAAAAGACTCCTAACAGGGTCAGACCCTTAACCAGTTCATTGTACTCGCATTGTAAAGACTGCTTCTAACAGGGCAAAGGAAATTTAACAGGTTCATTATACTAGTACAATATTTGTGGGTACTAATTCCCACCGGGGTTTTCCTCTAATCAAGGTTTCCCCGTAATCATATCAAGTGTTATGTGTTCTTTTGTTAAGCTCCATTGGATGTATATTTGATTTATGCTTAAGTTGTTAAATTTGAATAATTAGCTAAACACTGATTCATACCACCCCCCCCCCTCAGTGTTTCCAATAATTGGTATCAGAGCCTGGTCCTCAGAGAGAAAAGTTTAACCACTTGAGGAGATCATGGATTCAGCAGAAGTCAAACATCTAAAAAAGAATCTTGACGCAGCCCTTGAGATCTAGACAGATCTGAGAAAGAAAATGAAGAACTTAAACTAAAATTTGATGGATCACAAATGCTTATCAAAAAACTAAGGAAAGAACTAAAAGATTGCTCCACCAATGATTTAAAACTGGATGAAGAGAACATGTCTCTAAAAGATAAGATAGAAGAATTGAATGATCAGTTAACTGATAGCTTAACAGCTATTGACGAGAAGAACAAAGAAAACAAACAGTTGGATGAAGAACTCATGCAAGCCAATATGAAAATCTTGGAATTGGAAAATATCAAGAACAAAATTGAATCTGAATTATCAGGAGCAAAAGACAAGATTGATAAACTACACACAACCTCTGATCTGATTCAATAACAGCTCTATGCACAAAAGCTAATAGGTGACACCACTGGTATGGGATACAGGTTAGCTCAAATTGAGATCAACTCATTACAAGAAAGAAATAAAGCTCTAACAGAATCTTCAGAAGAAAAGAAAACTGAAAATCATGAAAAGACTAAAGCAGAATCACCAAAATATAAGCACAAGGAAGTCAACCGTACTTGCTATGCCTGTAAAAAGCATGCACACTTGGCAAGAGATTATAATAATGTAAGACCCTTCAATGGTTACTGTTACTCCTATAATAAGTTTGGTCATAGGGCTATTCATTGTAGAACAAATCAAATAAATTAGCCACAACTTAACCAAAGGAATCAAACTCAATTCAATCAGAGAAATCAACCTCAAAGAAACTTGCAAAACATTACATGTCAGATATGTAACTACAATGGACACACAACCAAGCAATGAAGCATGATGAATAACAACACTAGAACTCTTATCATCTGTCACTCATGTGGAAAAGTTGGACATATCTCAAGGTTTTGCAGGTCAAGAACAAAAGGACAAGAGAATCCCAAGAAGTCTTTGTTTGAAGAATCAGGAGAAGTCAAGTTTGTGGAAGCCAAAGCTAACTCAGATAAAATATGGGTTGAAGTAAATAAGGATAATGAAAAGAACAAGGTAGAAAATGCATCCTCAGTGGACGCACCTTCTACTTCTGAATAGTTGACTCTCATGGTCTTAGGGGGAGCTATTCTAACTCTGAACCCCTGTGTGGCTGGTATACTCACCTCTGAGTATGCACCTATGGATTCATGCATGTAGTCACAAATTGAGGTTGTATGCATTCACACATTGCCTTTACTTCATTCATAACAAAGTTTGAAATTCTATCTATAAACTACTTTACGGCAATGAGCATTAAATGCAATTGATCTTTATATAAATTGGCAAAAGATCTTAAAAACCTCACTTTGCATTTGAGATTGAAGCATTTAGAAAGCAGATAGGCATCAAGCATCAGAGCACTGACAGCTTGAAGGATTATTTGGTTTGTGAACAGATTACATTTGGAACGGAACCCTAGCAGTTGTGTCATTTCATAATCATCGTGAAACCCTACTTAACCTAGTTGCAAGTAAGTATGGAAACCCCTGTTGTATTCGACATTGCTGAGAGGAAGAGATTTGTTTTTAAGAAGCATCCATTCAAGTCCATACTGGATGATGTTGAAGGAGCATTCTCTAGTACTTCTCTAGGAGTCATACATGTAGAAGACATCTACGCATATTTTTATTGCAAGAAGGAAAAAGTTGGAGACAACAGCATTGCATCTCTCATGGGTTCTATGATGAAACCAGATTATACATTCAAGGATGAATACGTGCATCTCACTGATAACCCTATCTTTGAGTATTCCAATGCGCATGAGTTCTATGAGCCAGAATGGGTGAAGAAATTACTGAGCAGGATACATGATGATCTATACTGGATAGGTGAGGTTCCTGTCCGCATCACTACAGATCTAATTCATGAGATGATTGGACTTCCCAAGACTGGACCAGTTCTTCCAAGTGGTAAAGATGTTAAGAAACAAGTTCAGCAAGCATGCTTATCCAAGAGTGATAGGTGAGGTATGACAATTGATCCCATCAAGGAAGATGACATAAATCTAGTTACCATGATACTAGGTTATAAATTTCAGCACACAAGTAGACTAAACAGTGTATCTATAGCTACTATCTTAGCAGCAATAAAAATGGTGAATAATAATACTTAGTACAACCTATGTGAGATATTGCATGCTCAATTGATTGACAACATCCGAGCTATTAAGCATGACAAGAGCAAGATATTCAAGTTTGGCTCACTGACCATATATCTTTACTTCCACATAGTAGGAAAGGTTGCAAATCTCTACCTAGACAAAAGCAAACCCACTATGACACAGATTTCACTAAAAGCCACATCAGAGAGTAGTGTTAAGGATTATATGGACATGGACATCAAGACATTCAGAATCAAGATGCAGAAGAGGTTCAGGATACCTAAGAAATAGTTGAGAAGTACAAAGACACCATATGCTTTATGGTGGAGACTAACTGTACTTGCATGGAGGTCATTGAGCCTAGGAAAAAATGGATTCACCCTCTTGGTTATGAAGTCAAAGAACATGTTCTGGAAGGTTATGCACAAGTCCTCTTATCTACGCCCAAGGATCCCAATTAACCTAGATGGGGCACTTACAGAGAAAAGACAAATCAAGTTGATTTTGTCTTATACTATGCTGAGAACAAAATGAAGGCATCTAGGATTACCTCAAATATCCTAAAAGTTCATGGTGTTACACAAGAAGATCTTGACAGAGCTAGAGAAGCTAAGATAGCCAAAGAACTTGAGAAGACTCCCATAGAAGTAAAAATAGAAAACACTGATGATATGCCCAAGAAGAAGAAGAAGAAATCAAATGAAGATACATCTGTGCCATCAACCTCCATTGATCTGGATGCATCTCCACCATCAGTACCTAGCAAGAAGTCTAGAGGAAGGAAGGAAGCGCCCACTAGTCATCCATCCTCAAGAATTACAAGGATCAAGATAAAGAACACATAAGCTCCTCCTGAGGTATGTTTCAGACCTATTCTTAATGTCTTAAGGAATAGAATTGTCAATGAAGGAAGACTAGAGTCTCTCAAGAATGTATATGAAAAATATCAAGAGATAGACAAATCATAGATTCATTCTATGATCATCTCTCATATGATTAAGTTCAAAAGGACTGTATTGGAACTCAAGACTGTAATACCAGACAAGGTATGGAACATACTTGATATGTTAAAGAGGCAAGAAATTGAAGAGGATATGAGGATAAGAGAAGAAACATTAGATAGTCTTCTCCTGGTGTGCTAGCATGATAAGAAAGTCATTTTCTTGGATTTAGTAAAGTCGCACCTAAGAACCAAAACAAGAATTATTCATATCATGAACAAGGAGTATGATCTGGTCGGTGAAGAGACTCATAAAGCATGTGAGCAGGTATTTTTGGATAGACATATGTATCCATCAATGGCACCTATAGCTAAGGCAACTCCAGTTCCTCCTAACCAGGTTGCAGAACAATTAATTCAGAATGCACCTAAGACAGGTCCACAGGTTTTAGCACCCTCAGTCTCAATAGCCTCTCATACAGAAAAAGATTCAAGGGATACTATAGTGATTGATGATATCAAGATATCTATGACTGCTTCTGATAATGATATGGATAAAGTTGAAAAAGCATTTGTAAACTCGGAAGAGACAGAGAAGGCATGCATTGATGATACATATGTGCAACAAGATAAAGTTCCCTCTATCGATTAACCAGACTTGAACAAAGAGGAAGATAATCAAAAAAATGAGGCACCAGTCATGGAGATCCCAGTTAAAATTGAATGCATGGATACTAGTCAGAATACCATATTCACACCATCCATTCAACCATCTACCTCATTATTGTCAAGTTTAACTCCTGACTCAAAAAGTCTGGATGCATGGGGAGAAGAAGATTTAATTAAGATCAGTGTCCTAGACATGGAAAAAGCCAAAGAGAAACAGGTTATGAGAAATCCTCTCTCCTTAGAATCAGTAAACATCATGAATGACCTAGTATCTGCAGACAAAAAAGTAGCAAAAATTCAGTCAGTTGATGATGTAGACAGTATACTAACAAGCTTCAAAGCACATTTTACAAACTTAGTAGACTCAGCTACTAGAATTGCAGAAGATGAGTAAAAAAAGGAAAGGTTGAATGAACTAGTAAAGAATTTTTCCTTAGATTTAAATTCATTAAAGATTGGTTAGTCTATGTTGAAAGAGTTGGCAGATAAAGGCAGGAATGTAATAGCCAACTGCATGGATAGTGTGAAATTCACCTCTAAACATATCAAGAAGATAGAGGAGGCAGATATCTTGGTTGACAGTGTTAGGAAATTAGTCAAGACATCCACGTAAGACATGAACATCTGCAACAGTATCTATCAAGGTCAGCTTGACAAGATAGAAAAAACTAAAATGGAGATCAATAAGATAAGGACCTGGTAGACTCAGTTGAGAAATGCACTTGCGCCCTCCTTAGTAGTTTTGGATGAGAACATCAAACAAATTTATGCCACTATCGTCACATATGATCAAGGTCCCTGCATGGACCTGATAAAAATGGAGAAGCTCACTTATGCTCTATGCGCCCATCTCCAGACAGTTGATGCAATGAAGGTATTCTGGAAGCAAGAGATAAAGAATCTTCAGGTTGTATATCTAGATGTATATATGGAGTAAGTATCTAGAGACTTAAAATTTTGACACCTCTGTCGTTAATGTCAAAGGGGAAGTAATATACAAGGAATATGTGTATATATGGGGAGTAGTATATATTATAAAGTATAATGATATACAGTTTTTGTGTTGGTCAATTTTGAGTAACTTGGCCACATTCCTTTTTTGCCATTAATGACAAAGGGAAAGATTGTTGGCAAGTTGACTCCCAGGGATTATATGGATTATTTTGTGTTGTCATTATGGCAACAAAGTCATATGAATTTTTGACAATAAACTATGAAGTGAAAATTGACTAAGTGCAGAAGACATAACAGAACAGTGACTTGCAGTCGATCAGGGCATCAGTGCACGTGCGTACGACCACATCAGGATATGCATGTTCAGACTTAAGATCTATGGTATTTTATTATGCTTATCCTATACACACATGGTATGGAATAACTGTACAGACAAGTTACAGAAAGAACAAGTACACTAGTAGTTCAAAATACAAAGTATGAAGCTGACTTCATGATTTTGATTAGCGTATAATCTTTTGTTATGTAAAGGCTAAGGGCCTATTGTAATAAGTTGGTAATCATGTATTAAACATTTTTTTAAACACGCTTAAGCTAATTTGTTTGGAAGCATTGTGAATATTGTTTTTGGGCCGACTAAGGTCTTGTTTATAGTCGCATCTATTCAGGCATTAAGATATATATATGTAATGCAAAGATATATTGCAAGTGTCATCAAAATAGTCAGAGAAGATGTATAGAAGAGTAGTATTAATATATCAGTATGAAAAGCCCTTAAAGAGGTTAAGAGCATAAGCGCATAACTATAATTGATCAGATATCTGTGTCACATACAGCAGTTCACTTTTGGATATAGTGCTTATCTATTCTCAGGAGGTTGTAGCCTTCTTTCTCTTTGAGCAGTGAGCTCTTGGACAGTGATTCCTCACCCCTAATAGGGTTGTTTGTAAAATAATCCTAACAGGGTCAGACCCTTAAACAGGTCATTGTACTCGCATTGTAAAGACTGCTTCTCACAGGGCAAAGGAACTTTAACAGGTTCATTATACTAGTACAATATTTGTGGGTACTAATTCCCACTGGGGTTTTCCTCTAATCAAGGTTTCCCCGTAATCATATCAAGTGTTATGTGTTATTGTGTTAAGCTTCATTGGATGTATATTTGATTTATGTTTAAGTTTCTGGATTTGAATAATTAGCTAAACACTAATTCACCCCCCCCCTCTCAGTGTTTCCAACACAGATAACCTAGATGGTTAATGAAATAGGGAAACATATTACTATTTGTACCATCCTAAAAAGCTATCACCCATTAATTGGATGTATTTTAGGACTTAATTGATCCCATTTTAGTGATTCCTAGATCCGAAGGTATTTATGCTTGATTTCCCACATCTTCTATTTTCTTTCCCCAAGACTTTGCACACTACACGAGTCCCAAAATCCCTCTGGAATTAACTCCTATAGGACTAGGATGACCCAATTCAGCCTTGTCTTAGGGATTTTTTCTTTAGTGTTCTCTGGTCCCTATGCAAGTGTGTTTCATTCTTTGATCTCAGTCAGGTCGGCACGACAATTTTGAATCTAGAAATGAATATAAAAGGGGGTCTTCTCCTCTCATTTTGACATAACAAGAAATATGAAAACATACTTACATGATTTTAAATTCAAGCATTCAAGTTGTGCAATTAAGGTGGTAGATTCAAGATTTGAAGGAAGACTTCCATTGAATATCTCTAATTCTCCAAGTCTTCTTCCATTCATGCAAAGACAATATTTTCTCCTTGATGCAAGTTTATCTCCCATGGTGGCCTAGTGGAGGAATCCTCAAGAAAGAAGGAATATCCATTCCTCCTCTCCATTCATGATTTCAAGCATACATCCCTTGAAGATCTAGGATTGGCAAGTGTAGATCCATTACATTTGTGAAGCGATCCTTGATTCTACATTCAAGACCTACTTCTCAAGAATCCTTGTGGAGTTCACTGATTTTGACATCCATCCATGAGGGTTTTTCATGCAAGGTAAATCTTTCATTTATCTTGTTTTCATTTACTTTCTTATCAATTTTAATTCCTTTACAGGGGCTTGACCAAGGAAATCCCCTTTCTACAACAATTTACCTTTTTTTCTTGTGTGTAGGTGCATATTTACAGGTTTTAGATCTGCGAAATCAAAGATTTGGAACCAGTGACAAGTTGGCTATAGAATCCAGAAACTTTTTTGTCTCTAAGACAAGGCCAACTTTCTTGGAAAATACTGACCTTTTTTAGAATTTTCCTTTGGATCTACAAATTTCACAATTAGAAAGTATAGGTCTCAGGGTCTCAGATCCAGAACAGATTCTGGTTCCAACATTCTATTCCAGATTTTCAGTTTGTTCTTCCTGTCCTAGCTTTTAAGGTGAGTTCACTCTATTTCTCTTCATCTTGCTTTTTTTTTACCTCGGATCTGATATCACATCTTGTTAATAATCATTTCTTCATAATAGTTTGTATTTCCTTTCATGGTTTTGCATATCAATTTACATATAATTCACACTTTATTAATAAAGGAATTCATCTTCAAACTACATTTTCAAGTCTAGATCTAGCATTAGCATCCCTCCATCTCATTTGGGTTTTTCTAATCTGATTTGGGTTCAGAATTTAAGTCTTTGGAGGTATTCACTAATAGATTTGACCCTAAATTGCGACCAAACTTTTCGACCAACTTGCAAAATTGGTTTGTTTGGTCGCAATATAAAAGTTAACTTTTCTTTTTTTTACTTTTATGCCCGTGTTGGTCGAAATTGCGACCAACACGTGCATAAAGGTCAAAAAAAAAAAAAAATGTAACTTTTATTGTGTGAAGGAGGGAAAATGGGAAAAGAAGGAACGAATGTAACATTTCAGAAGACCAAATGGTATTGTCAATACATGCTACGCGCGGAGTGTTGCCCCTGATTGCATGGCTTTGGGATTGTGATTGGCTTGGGCAGAGAGATGCAGGTAAAAGCTTGTTTGCATGCGTTGTGGTGGTGGTTTCCTGAGGAGTTTAGGGCATGGATTCGCATGGTAATGATGTCTTTAAATTCTGCAGTGTATTACTTTCAATTTCACCCGCATTTGCAATCAACATTTCATCTTTTCTTCGGCGCTTACCTCATGTGAGTTTTGTTTTAGATATTAAAATTAATGGTAGTTGTCATTATTCAATGCATTGTGCATTTGTTTCAACTT
>JAGRRI010024928.1:0-18609 GCA_018584345.1 Thuja plicata
GAGTAGTGGTTCACACGAACCCATCTCTCATGAGAATGAATGGAACACTTAGCACTCATTGGCTCTGGGTGATGCTCACAGAGGTGAAGCACCGGGACTTCCCGAGAGGTCACCCATCCCAGTACGAATCCAACTTGAGGGCACTTAACTACAGAGTTTCCTCCATGGTTAAACCCACTCTGCTTGCATCCTCGTTTGCAAAACCTTCACCAAGTGTTGT
The DNA here is from genome assembly GCA_018584345.1 of Thuja plicata. Taxonomy (NCBI): domain Eukaryota; kingdom Viridiplantae; phylum Streptophyta; class Pinopsida; order Cupressales; family Cupressaceae; genus Thuja; species Thuja plicata. The sequence goes on from JAGRRI010024928.1 coordinate 221, forward strand.
TCCTTATGAACCATCCATTAGAAATCCCCTTAAGCTCATCAGTTGATAAGCTTAAGGGGCTTTCTAATGGATGGTTCATAAGGCACAACACTTGGTGAAGGTTTTGCAAATGAGGATGCAAGCAGAGTGGGTTTAACCATGGAGGAAACTCCGTAGTTAAGTGTGCTCTAGCTGGAGTGGTACTGGGATGGGTGACCTCCCGGGAAGTCCCAGTGCTTCACCTCTGTGAGCATCACCTAGAGCCAATGAGTGCTAAGTGTTCCATTCATTCTATGAGAGATGGGTTTGTGTAAACCACTACTCATGAATCAAAGGTCAATGAGTTTGACTCAAAAAACTACACAGTTGAATCCAAGTAGAATTTAAAATTAAAAAAAAAAAAAAAATTTAAAACAAATTAACATTGGTCAAAATTTCGACCAATTCCACAGCTCATTTCCACCAACGATTGGTTGAAATTTTGACCATTCCACTAAAGATTCCGACAAGAATGCTATGCTTTCCACCAATGGGATGGTCGAACTTTCAACCAATGCCACGGTTCATTTCCACCAAACAGTGGTCAAAATTTCAACCATTCCACTAAAATATTTCCACGAGAATGCTATGCTTTCCACCAATGGGATGGTCAAAATTTCGACCAATGTCACGGTTCATTTCCACCAAACAGTGGTCAAAATTTTGACCATTCCACTAAAAGATTTCCACGAGAATGCTATGGTTTCCACCAAAGGGATGGTCGCAATTTCGACCAATGTCATGGTTCATTTCCACCAATGATTGGTCGAAATTTCAACCATTCCACTAAAGATTTCGACGAGAATGCTATGCTTTCCACCAATGGGATGGTCGAAATTTCGACCAATGTCACTGTTCATTTCCACCAAACAGTGGTCAAAATTTTGACCATTCCACCAAAAGATTTCGACGAGAATGTTATGGTTTCCACCAAAGGGATGGTCGAAATTTCGACCAATGTCACGGTTCATTTCCACCAAACAGTGGTCGAAATTTTGACCATTCCACCAAAAGATTTCGACGAGAATACAGTGGTTTCCACCAAAGGGATGGTCGAAATTTCGACCAATTCCACAGCTCTTTTCGACCAAAGATTGGTCGAAATTTTGACTATTGGACCAAGAGTTCGACGGTGATTCTTGTCAAATTAAACAAGAGTTATAGTCGAAATTTTGACCTCAATGTTGGTCGCAATTGTGACCAATAATAAAAACGTTAAAATTTTGACAAAAAAAAAAAGACGAAAGATTTGGTCGTGAATTCGACCAATTGCTGTCGAAATTTCGACCAATTTTCGTCGAAATTTGAAGTCAAATTTACTAGTGGATAATGTTGAAGATAGAAATTGTATCCTTTGTGGTCATTTTTTTAGCAAGGATGAATGCTTTGTGTTGATGCTAAAGCCTTGGCACGAGGATTTCAACCCCTCTTCTAATACTTTTAATAAGATGCCCATTTGGGTTAGGCTTCCTTACCTTCCTCTCCATCTTTAGGTGGATCCTCTTCTTGAGGAGGTGGGTGAGGTTTTGGGAGACTTCCTGATGGTGGATGCAGAATCTACAGACATCTACCACCACCTATGCCCGTATTTTGGTGGATATTGATGCATTTAAGGGTTTGACTGCGGAGATCAAGCATGTTTCTCCTATGGGCAACTGGATTTAGCCTTTGGACTATGAAGAGATTCCCTTCAGGTGTAGAAGGTGCTTCAAAACTGGCCATGTTGTGGCTAAGTGTGATATTGGTAAATATAGGCATTATGTGCCTTGGTGGAAAGGTGTCTCTTCCCAACACTACATGGTTGAGAAGAGTTCTTCCCAGCGGAGATTTTCCCAGGTGTGGCACAGGATTCTCCTACTTCTTCCCCTTCGGGTTTTGTACCTCTGGTGGAGGGAATGGTTATTTCCCATGAGGGTGTTGTTGGTATGCCGATCGTGGGTGTTGATGTTTCTATCAATGTGCTTATTTAGGATTTTGCTGGCCCTACGGGTTACGCTTCTGAAAGTTCTTCGCTGGAAGGTTCCAGGATTTCTGCGGGCGTGTTAGTTGTTGTTGGTTTTGTTGGCCCTGCTAATATTTCCTCTTTGACGGTTTTTGGTTCTGGGAGTGTCCAAGGCTCTGGTTCTCTACTGGTTGAGCCTATGCAGTGTGTTGGACCCTTACTGGGTGCTGGAAATTTGGTATTGGACTCTTGATGCTGGCAGGGGGAGCCTGCTAAATTGGAAGAAGGATAGAACATTGTTAAATGTAAAACTTCCAAAAGATCCTCGCCTTCTTTTGATATGGCTCTCTGGTCTGATAAGAAGGGGACTAAGGGATAATCTTTATGTTGATTTTATCTCTGGACTGCTGATTTTCAAAGTCTACTATGTGGCAGTGATTTATTGTGTGTTTCTTAAGGATACTAGCCTTTTGTTCTAGCTAGTCTGTTGTGTTTTGGGAACTCTTAATGTTCTAAGTTCTTTCTTTGTACAGGGTTTCGGGGCCCCTTCAAAACCTGCTTTTACATTAATTGAAATTGAAAACATATTTATCTTTAGACAAATATGGGTAAATTATGCTAAAAGGTATCATATTCGTTCAAATTTTAAGATCTAAATTTTTATTTATCTTTTTGCTCTTAGAAATTTTAGCTTTAAACCAGTTTTACAAACAATTAACAATTTAGCTTTTTAGCCACCTATCTCCTTATATGTAGAGTTATAGTCGTTTTTTTTTGTCATTGAAGCTTTAAATTGTCACTTTTTCTTGCATATGAGAAATCAGATTGAATTATATATCTGTGTATGTTTGTTGCAAAAGATATGAAATATTTTATTAAAATTTAATTTCAATGCTTATTTTATTAATTTGCAACATAAATTTATTCAAACTTAAATACTCCAAGTTTACCTATAATGTATCCTAATAGGGAATACGCTACATCATTTATTGTATTCATGTTGTAGCCTCTACATTATAACTAGATAACATTAATGTGCCTTTTCAATTTCAATATATTTTATCTTCCTTTCTCTTCCTCTCATATCTTGTTATTTAAAGACACCTAATGTTATATTAATTCATTAGATGTAAGAACATAAAGATTGAACCTCTCTCTCTCTCTCTCTCTCTCCACATCCGTGTGTGTGTGTGTGTGTGTGTGTGTCACTCTATTTCTATATCTTCATATTTCTTCTCTGATCTCTCTCTTTGTTTCTTACGTCTCTCACCTATATCTCTTTTTACCTATGAGCAAATCAAATGTAAGCAAAAAAAAAGCTTTGTACACCCCTCTCTACCAATTGACCTCTGTACATAATAAATGTATGCAAAATATTAATCAAAATTTATTTATATCTAACTTACACACCTCTTCGGTGTACCCATTACACACCAAGATGCAATTGCTAGTATAATATATATTATTAATAAAATGATAAAATATATATTAGTGATAGACACAACCTTTATTATAAGGCTCGACTTTTAGGAACAGTATGAATGAATGAAGGAATGAATTTTAATGACGTCCATGAGACCAAATAGTCTAGGAGACCCCTCATCAAAAACCAAAATCGTTTTTCATCTTCTTTTCGTTATCAGCCCTCCTGTTATGAATCTGTATCAGAAAACCAGTGGTCTTGTGCAGTCTTGTTTCCTCAAAAAGCTGATGTAGACAACCCTCCTTCAAATTGTCTTCATACTGCTCACGGATATCCTGATAAGAAACACACTCGAAGATAAAGTGTTAGTTTGTTTCAACACACCCTTTACTACAAAAAATGCATACTCTTTCTTCCCAAACTTCCTTGGGAATTGTCCATCTACCCATCTCACACCAACAATCTAACTTTACCTTTGATTACCACACGTAAGTAGTCTTTATCCTCATGCCCCCAAATGGGGTTGACTCTTTCATAGTGGGTTTTTTTCTCCCCATTTGCTTTGTCCACATGGCAGCCTTAAATTTCTCCAGCACAAGCCTTTTTATCTCTTCATTGGTGTTAGGACATTTTTGCATGTCAATGTCCCACTTATTTAACCATTCTTTATTCTGCCTCATCCACGTATTCTTCTTGCAATCTAACCTCTCCTCGACCACTAACTTGGGCCAACGTTGTTTATCCATATTTTCAACTTTTTTTAAATAGCTTAACAAATGGATAATCATTGAAGATTCCATCGGGAACATACCTGCTTCAACTAAGAGAATCTCATGTGGATTGTTGATTTGACTTTAAGACTAGTAATGCTAAGATGTTTTTGTATTTTTTCAATTTGTTTCCATTTGTGGTTAGAGAGGCTCCTCCCCCAAACCTCACATACAACTGGAGTGACCAGTAGTTCAAAAAGTGTCTTCTTGGTTTTCCAATCCCATAGTTCTGCTTGTCTATACCTGTTTTGCAGTAAAAAAAGAAGTTATCCATCCCCCTTGCATCTGTTTAGTTCTACAAGTCTCTCAACTAAGCTTGTTGTGAAAGTTAATTCCTAAGTATTTATATTCGTCCACAATCTTAAGCATATTTCCCTCTTGCTGCTTCTTTTTAAAGGAGAAAATCATGATTTTAGTCTTGCTAGTGTTCACCTGCATGCCAACTTCGTGACAAAAACTCTCTAGTGCCCTCAAGTGTTCTCTCAAATCCTACAATTAGAATAAGATCTTCACCACATACTTAGCAAGTTGGACTCCCTCCCCCACAGTTTTGTTTAGTCATTCTTCAAGTTTATCAATATTCAAACCAAATAGAGTGGGTGAGAGAGTGCAGCCTTGTTTTACTCCAATATCACTACCAAAGCATTCTGACATGCCATCTTTTGTTCTGATTCTAGCTCTAACTTGTTCATAGAGTCTGTGCATTGTGGGGTCTCAAATTACTCCATTATTTTCCAAAGCTTGTCTCTGGGAACCGTGTATAAGAAGAGAGTGAGCATTTACGGAAGGGTACTAATCCGAGGGAACACTAGAAGACCATAATTCTTTCTTTATGCAAAGGAATTAATGTTTATCAGCAAGATACATGTTGCGATTATATCTATTCCACTTTCGTAAATGAACACAAAAAATAAGTCCATAGTCGGTATAGAAGCTTGGTTGGAACATTATCCCCAGGTGGAGGTGGATGTTTGGGTGTTTAGTGATTTGATAACAAGAAAGGTAATGAATGAATGAATGAATGATTTTAATGACGTCCACAAGACCCAGCAACCTAAGGGACCAAAGGAACACCCAACCCTAAATGATTTCCATATTCTTTTCCAATTTCGGTCTCCTTTTATGAATTTTGACTAGCAAACCCGCAGTTTGGTTGACTGTATCCTCTTCAAATAGATTGTTCATGTTGTCCACTTTCAAAATGGTTTCATACTTAGCCCGAATATTTTCATATGTTGTGCACTCCATGAGAAAGTGTCATTCAGTTTCAATTGCGCCCGTCCCACAAAACATGCAAGTTCTCTCCTCCCAAGCCTCTATGGACCTCTTCCATCTGCATGTCTCGCACCTGAGATGATGTGATCCTATCCTCAAATGTGTCATTAGCAGTCTTGTTTTCCCTTTAATAGCAGCCCCTAAGTATGTTTTCTCTCCATGTTCCCTGGTTGGGTTGGACACTTGCATATAGTAAGCCTTTTTTCGACTGATGTTATTAGACCACATGACACTCTGAAACTTCTCTATGACAAACATTTTTATGTCCACATTTGTATTAGGACACTCATGTAACTTAATATTCCATTATCCAACCACTTATTATTTTGCTTCATCCATGTTTTCTTTCTACGGATAAGATCCTCATCCTTCACAATTTTCGGCCATCGCTGGTCTTGCATGTTTTCAACCTTCTTGAAGTAACTAAGTAACCGAGTTATCGCTAAAGCTTCCAACGGAAAAGTCCCAACTTCCGCTAAAAGGATATCATAAGGTACGGAGGTCTTAACTTTGAGATTGCTTGTAATTAGGTGCTTCTGAATTCTCTCTAGCTGCCTCCAACCGCAGTTTGGCAAGCTACCACCCACACCTCACAGCCATAAAGAACCACCGGTGTGACCAGCAAACCGAAAAGAGTCTTCCTAGTTCTCCAGTCCCAGAGTTCAGTGGTTCTGCATCTTTTCTGGAGTAAATACAAGGCTTTCCAGCCCCCCTATAACTTTTTCGCACAACAAGTCTCCCAACTGAGTTTATAATGAAAATCAATCCCAAGATACTTGTATTCTTTCACAATTTCCAGAGGGTTGCCTTCAAAAAGGAACGTAATATGCTTTTCTTTTCTTTTTGGTTTTGGTAATGTTCACATGCATTACAACCTCCTGGCAAAAGCACTCTAAGGCCCTTAAGTGATCTCTCAAACCTTGAGCCATTATTTATATTAAAATAAGATCATCTGCGTACAAAAGAAGCTTCACAACATACCCTGCCAAATGCACACCTTCCCCATCCGTTTTGTTTAACCAAGTTTCTAATTTATCAATGTATAGCCCAAACAAGGTTGGGGATAAAGGACATCCCTATTTAACACCAATGTCACTACCAAAACATTCTGACATTCCTTCAGTTCTAATTTTGGCTCTAACTTTGTCATATAATCTCTGCACTGCTGCTCTATACTCGTTAGGGATACCTAGTTCTATCATTATGTTCCATAACTTGTCCCTAGGTACCGTATCAAAGGCTTTCTTAAAGTCTACAAAACAGCAATAAGCTTCTCCTCCCTGATTTTCCCATATTTTCTCTATTAAATGACGAAGAGTGATGTAATGATCAATGGTGGAATGCCTAGGTCTAAAACCTGCCTGCCCCCTGGCCCTTTTTCCCCTCACCTTCTACCCAACTGCTGATTCTGCATTCTATCATGCTCCTGAACAGTTTGCCAAAAAGAGGGTTGACCATAAAAGTAATGCTTGCACGAAATCCAATTTGCAGGAACGGACACCATAGTCATTAGGGAACATTGATAATATTTGGGATTTCATTGGGTGTAAGCAGCATCTCTGCCGTATTTGGACTAAGAGCTTGGGTACCTTGATGTGCCGTAGACAATTGTGATGAGTGGATTTATAACATGTACAATTTATGAAGTGACCGCATATCAGAAGCCCTGAAGCTAGGTGAATAGAATATAAATAGCTGTTGAAACTTTGTTATTGGTTGGGCACGACTTTGAGCGGCAATCTCTTTCTATTGAGGGATAACTTTGTCGAATGTTGTATCAACAACTTCCTTCAGGGACATGGCTCTGCATTCGCTTCAGACATGTTATAAGGTTATCTTTTGACAGAATCTATTTAACTTCCAGAACTGAACCATCAGTTTTGGAAGAGTCTTGAGACAGAACATACTCGACCAGAACGTCTGATAAGCCCTTCAGTGTTAAAAGCATAGGGCATTTACAGAACAACTACACCATACGGAGGATCTAAGCAGCGAACAGAGATTAGACCTGATCAAATAGAGGCATTATATCAATATGCCAAGTTCCGGTTTGAGTGTAGTAACTATTCTGGGGCAGTTAGTTGCCTATATCAGTTTTGTGCTTTTTGTACAAACAATGACAGGAATTTAAGTGCTTTGAGGGGCAAGCTTGCACCAGAGATTTTGATGCAAAATTGGGACTTTGCTCTTGGGGAACTTAATTGCCTGAAAGAAATCATCGATTCTAAGAACTTTGCGTCAGCTCTCAATCAAGTGCAAGTCTGACATGGTTGATGCATTGGGGTCTTTTTATATTCTTCAATCATGAGAATGGAAGAAAGAAATATTGACCTCTTTTTTCCCAAGAAAGATATTTGAAAGCTATCCAGAAGAATGGACATCATCTTCTTCGATATGTTGCTACTGCAGTGATTGTCAATGAAAGAAGAAGTGTATCCCTCATAGTCACCGAACACCAAGGGATACGGGAAGAATACCCAGCAGGTTTATAACAACATAAGTATATCTGTATAAGCATAGAACTGTTGGCAGGGGGCACAGCCAGTAAGAAGCCAGAACTATATAGAGGAGCGAACCAGATTAAGAAGAGAGAACAGTGAACAGAGGCTGCCCGGGTAAATATTCTGAAGAAGAAATCAGAATCCATCACTGCATTATTGTTGTTCTGCAAGCATCAGTACTATATCAATCAAAGCTACTGTTTAATGAGCTTCCTAAGGCAGGCAGATTGAGATAAAGGAGGTCGGGCTACGAGGTCAACCTGATATGAGAAATCAGACTCCAGGGCAAAGTATAGGGTGACTCTGGAAGGGAACATTACAATGGTTTTGACCCAAAATTAAGATAAGTTTTATTTCCTGAATTACGGCCTAAAATTCTAAGCTGAATTATTATGAAATGTCTTTATCTTTTATAAAATTATATTTATAATCATATTACAATCCTCATTTCAAGTTGGAATTACTGTTTCAGGATTAATTTGATGTAAATTCCAAACAGGTACATTACATAAAATCTCTAAAAAGACTTATTTTTTTTATAAAATTCAATTACAAAATGTATTAAATTAAAAATCGACATCTCAAAAGAGAAAATGCATGGTTTTACATCAAAAGTAACATGTGAAAAATGCATTTTAACCTATGTTTTACTGCCTCAAAATATTTACCGATGTTTTTTTGTCTTTAAAAACGCAACAGTTAAACTTGTGTAAACTCGCCCAACAAAAAAATTAGAGAGTACTCAGCAACTGGGAGAGTATTATGGATAAAACTTCTAATCAAATTCAGTGTGACAAGCTAGCAAGAAAATTTATCACTAAAAGATTTGAGTGATGCCTTTCATCAGTTTATCAAAATTGATTGCAAATGAACACAAGAATCAAGAAAACAAAAAAGGGTTGTATTACTTTACAATATATCTATCCATGTTTCAAAAGAATGATTAGCATGAAAAGAAAATTCATCATTGCAAAATTTGATTACAATTAGCACATCGTCAAAGAAGGCATTATTGTTTTAATGCTAAAGGCAGTTGCCAGGGTGACACATGCAGCTGCACATTGTCTGAAAGCAGTATTGATTAATGCTAAAGGTAGCTGCCCAGGTGACGCATGTAGCTGCACAATATCTTGGAGCAGCATTGCAACTAATAGATGTTACCTGTAGCCAATAAGTTCTAATTAGCAGTTAAAATATACAAAACATAAATAAAAATATTGCACGAAACTTCCTTCCAAAACAGAAATATTACATTGATGGGAAAAATAATAAATTGAATAAACATGCTGCTCAATGCCCACTTTAATCATCTTCCGTTCCAGTAACTTTTTGTTTAAGCTCCTCAATGTTTGCTGCTAGTTCCTTCCTGCTTTCCTGTGGCCCACAACCAGATGGCCCAATCAGTTTGATGCAAAAGCGACTTACAGTGTAAAGTGAAGGTAGCTTTTCTCATTCAATCACAGGACAATAACCTTGAAAAGAAGATAGCGGTAGGTAAACCACAATGCATAGCTGAGGCCAATGAGCTCCATCACTTTTGGAAGCTGTTCATTGATAATAAAACCAAAAAGAACAGAACAGGAACCCATCAGCAATCTTAAAACATCTTCCCAAAGAAATTAATTTTTATAAGTTTGTCAGTTGTTACTAGATATCTGAAATGCAAATTTAAAATTTCCTGTCATACACTTGTACAAAAGGAAAAAAAACTCTGCTTGAAAAATATGCACTGGATTGGCACATACCAAAGGAACAGAGTTGATTGCACTAATTACAGTTGATGAAATCCACAAAGCTGCCACAGCACCAGCTCCAAAGACAGTCACTGTTGACTTATTTTCAATTGAATCCCACTGGAAAAACAAACCAGAAAACAAATTTGTCATTGAAATTAAAATTATTTAAATATGTAGACACATGATTTATTTCATCAAATCCTGCACTGCAAATAACACAAATCACAATTTTCCTATATTCCCATTTACCGTTTCTTTCAAGTCACCCAAGACTTCATCAATGGATTTTAAGACATCATTGGAAGTTTCTTCTGAAGTTGCTCTGATAGGCTGAATTACCAAGCGCATTTTCCCTACATAAGAGTACAATTTTTTTTTCTTAAGCTCCATCGAATACCCGTACAAGTCTTCATTACTTCTAGTTCTATCAATGAAATATAGTGACTTGGGTTTGTAAAGACATCAGGTCAGAGATAACCATGTTTGGATGCAAAATATTTCCACAAATAAGTTCTTGATATTTTCGCAGCAAGCATTCTTTTATTTCAAATTCTAATTATATGATAAAATGAAAAACAGAAAAAATTCCAGTGAAACATAATTTAGTGTAAGGCAGAGCGATGCCATGACGATCACGCAGTTTACTGCCCAAACAGTATACTAAGCATCGGTCAGTGGATTGAATGTTCATTGATTTATGGAACAAAAAACACAAATATCAAAATGCAAAAAAAAATTATATGGGTGTCATGTAAAAGACATCTAAAATACAAGTGGTACTTGGACCCTTATTGAAACAGCATTTAGTCATTTATTGTCCTGTGATTGTCAGTCAGCATTGAAACATTTTTTTATTTTTATTTTTATTTTTATTTCTATTCCTTAAACCCTCAAAGATTTTAATGACATGGTACGTAACGTGCTTTGGTATCTTGGAAACTGTAATGATTTTTTATGTACATAAGAATTGTCAACTATTCTTTTCAAAAATAAAGAAACTTTCTTCTGTACACATGAAGATTACATAAGATTACATCATCTCTTAACTGAACAGTAATGCCTGGCAGCACAGTTTTGTACTATACCAAAACAGCAAAAAACAAATATTTGAGATCGATAAAAAATTAAAATCTTAATTACAAAATGAGATCACTGAGAACTGTTGGCATCCTCACATGATGGAAATGCTTCTAGTCATTGAGATATATGGTAGCTATATGAGGTAGAACATAATCCAAAATCACTGCTTATGTGTAGTCAAAGCTTCCCCTGAACCAATATCTAGAACTGAACGAAGATTTTAGACTAACTTAAAACAAAGAAGAATAATGCTTGAGTTTTACTTAAAATTTTGAGACATTCATTTAGATGATAACCTGTATACTGTAGATGTATCTATAAGCTGAATGAAGCTTTTAGACCAACATACAAAGAGTGGAAACATGGTATTAAAACCAAAGTAACGAGAATCGGAATCAGCAAGGCCGAATCGAATCGCGAATCGGCCATGAATCGGCAAATTTAATAAACCCTTGAAATTTAGAAATTTTAACAATTTAAAACTTATTTCATGCACCCTTTATTGAATATGTTCATATACCCTATTTCTGAATAACTCTTCTTACATCAATTGAATAGAATAAAAGAAAAGGTGGAGAGGAGACTTGAATGACTAGCTGATCTAGAATACCATAGAATAGACTTGGGTGATTATCAAATTTGTTCCACATGATTTTAGAGATTGCAAGTAATTATTCTACCATGAATTGTGCTCAGATTTGTTTGAATTTGGACCTCTCTAAACTGTTTCCAGCTTCTATCATGCTGAAATGGCTTACGAGTGGTAGCAGCAAGTCAATTTCAAAAACATGAAATAAATTTGAATTTGGACATTGAGAGATATTTAACCAAAACAAGCAACGTCAAGACTTGAGCAAAAAGGAAAAAACTAAAGAAGAAGTATAAGTGATTATGGAAGTTGAATGTAAAATGATAAAGCATAGGCGGTGGCACATTCAGAATATGAAAATATGCTTAACTCAAACCTAAGGAAACTTTTTCAAGTGGTCAAATAAGAAACAAAAGATCAAACAGGTTTGTAGAAAGAGAACTCTCACTACTCATAGATTAGATAAAAGTTATAAGAATTATCTCCAAACATGTAAGATTGAAGCAATAAATTTAGGCCTCTTATGATCCAAAACGGTTCAAGGTCAACTAAGGAACAAGAAATTATGTTTTTCGAAAATTTGAAAATCTTCAAATACCGATTGCTTTATGATAGATGAATTTGTCACTTGGTGGTAGGGGTGAAAATGTCGAGCTGAATGGATGAATGTGTAGTCGCCCTAGTGAACACATAAATGTTGCAGCAAAAGAATATTGCTGAAATCTGTGAGTATGTCAAATTAAAACAAAGAGGAAAGGCCAAAAAAAACCTAAAAAAAATATGTATCTTTTTATATTTTTGACTTCACTAAACGCCAAGTCACGCGGCCGATTCATGCCGATTCACGATGGCGATTCATGCGATTTTTGGCATGAATCGCCGATTTGGCAATTCAGGCGATTCATGACCAAAAAATCGGCGATCCGATTCGGCGGTTCATAAAAAATCGTCCAGACTGAATCGAATCACCAAACCGGCGATTCTGGCGATTTCCTGCCGATTCTCGTTACTATGCTTCTTTATGCTGATGATCTTATTTTAATTGCAGAAACAACCAAGGATCTCAAGTGTTAGACAAAAGTTTAAGAGCATTTACATGCTAAAATGTAAACATATACATCTAAAATGCTAGAATCACTTAATAGCAGCATCGACTCTTTCAAGAGCTATACCAGAAAGAAGATATGCGTAAACGATTTGCGGTCTGGAAAATCTTTCAGAAGAATTCAGAAGACACTAGAAAAACATTTGAGAATTGAAATATCTTATCTTGAAATAGCCTTTAGTAATCCATATAAGTTATTTTTTAATGATGGTGAATTCAATCTACTGTTCGTATATCTCACACTTGTATCTTCTTCATCAAATCTGCCTTATAAATGATACTTCATTATCCACTCATACTCTTCTTAAAATATGCATGTTTTCCTCTTCACAAATCTGTCTTTATCAAATGACAATATTCTTCTCCAAATGAATCATACAAAACAGCCTTGAACATATATACTGTTCTCCCAAATCTGCCATGACCATATATAGATTTTCCTCATACATGATTGCTACTGTATATAAGATTCGTTTCTTTTATTTCACACATATATCCATCATAGATCTCTCATATATGTTTCATGATCATCTTTGTTGCTCCACTCCTTATTTTATTCTTCTTGAATGGCATATCCTTTTTGTCTCACGTTTCTCTACACTTTTCAAATGTATTTTTATTTCTTTAATTCACCAAAGGATGCATCACTATGAATATAAAGTCATAGCCTTTTATGAAGAAATGATTACTTTTTGAAACTAATCATAACTCCTTTTATCCTTTGCTTTAAGCGTTGCCTTCTTAACTGCCTTTAATATTATGATAATTGTTTCCTATTCACATGTAATTACTTCTCCTTATATAAGGTAATCGCTGCCCATAATTCTTCCGTGATAATCGCTGCTGATTTGAGAATAAACTTTCTACCTTCATAAACATAAGTGCTTGCTGCTTGTCTATACATTTACTAAGACTTGATTAATTCTAAACTTGACCGCTACCATCTTGATAATCTGTTAACTTTCAAATCTAAATTCCTTTGTCTTCCATCGCTGCCTTTATCACCATCATCACAGTTTGAGTTGTTTGATTCTTTCTTATTATTTGTATAATATAATATTCATTATTTTCAAATATAAAGGTTGTCTCGAATTATTCCTTGATTAAAGACAAACTCATTACTAATGAAGTCACTGCTGTTGTTTGCCCATTTTCTATAGTTTGTATACATCAAAAACACTGCTTCTAATTTATCGTTATGACTGCGATACTATATCTTTGACAACAATGATTATTCAATTGTTACTGCAATTTAATTTTGAGAATAGCTCCAACTCTTGTTGTAACTGGGACAATGATGTAGATACGAGTCTTCTTGCAATATTGTGGATTGATGTGGCAAAGTATCCTTCAATGAACCAGCAAATGGGATACTTTCTCCCAGCAATAATAAACCTTAACGAAAGTGCTTCAAGATTCTGCGGTGAGCATTGCTTTCACCAGCTATGGTAACTGTTTTGTGTCACTTTGAATAGCATAGATGAATGTGTACCATAGGCATTAACAGAAGTCCTTTGTGGCTTCAACATTCTTCTACTATGCTCCTCAAGTAAATGTCAAATGTCAATTATACTTTCCCTTATCAACAAGATCAACTTCATATATAATGTGTAACTTCCTTTCATAAAGCCTTCGATAAATGCCTTCCACTTGACATGTATAAAGTACTTGATGAAGTCTATTCTGATGCGGTGGCAATGGTTGCATCTTCTATTCCCAGCAATACTCAAGTTTGTGTAGCATTGAATGCTCTCAAACCTTTGTCATTTTTGCAATCTGTTCTTTGTATCTACCCATGCTACGATATATAACATATGGGTTTTCTTCAACTATCATCATTTTCTTTATAGTCTAGGATGCATCAGCTTTTATTGTCTTGTTTATCGTCATATCACATGGTAACCTTGTTTTTTGATCTTCACCCTCTCAACTTTGACATAAATGACAAACTAATAACTAAGCACCTTTGACATCAATGACAATATTCCCAACAATACAAGAAAGAAGAAATACTTAAATGGTTTGCATTTTGTGAAACAATTTCAAAAGAACTAAAAAGACATAAAAAATAAACATATAAAAATATGTTTTTAACCTTGAAATAGCCTTTTGCCATTTATTTTATGGTATTTTTATTTTTTAGTTCGATTCCTTATATCCCTTGAGATTTTAAGGACATGTTGCATAATGTGCTTCAATATCTTGAAAATGTTATCAGATCTTATGTACATAAGAATTACCAAGTATTTCTTCCAAAAAAAAAAGAGAAGCATTTTTTGGTACACATGAAACATACTTCTGTTTACTGAAGAAAGATGCCTAGCAGGTCAATTTTGTGCTATATCAAAACAACACAAAAAGAATCTTTGGGATTGAGAAAAAATTAAAATATTAATTACAACATGAGATCACTGAGAACTGGTGGCATCCTCGAGTGATGGAAGTGTTAACAATCATTGAGAAATATGGTAGGCTATATGAGGCAATACATAATCTACAAAAAACATGGTATCACTATAAATGTACTGTCAAAACAGAATGTGTGAATCCACCACAACTGATGATTCACGCATTCCTCTTTATTTAGTCTAAGACCTTCATTCAGTTTTAGATATTGGTTCAGGGGAAGCTTTGACTGTACATAAGCATTGATGCCATGGATTTGTGGATTATGTTCTACCTCATATAGGCTACCATATTTCTCAATGACTAGAATGTGATGACCTCTTCCGAATTTGCCCTAAAATCAAAATTACAACAAATTAGGTTTAGGGTTACATCTTACCAATTAAATATCTCTGTAATAATGCATCCAAAGGTCCGAATCCCTACAATCATAAACAATATATAGAAATATACACATACGATTAGGCAAACCACATCATATTCATAGATTATCAATAATGCTACACAAACATATTAGGGTTTCGAGGAAGAGACATGATGGGTATGCCTGAGGCCATTTCTACACCAAGCCTAAGAGTGGATGTCTACCACAGCCCTCTTGTTTGGCGGCTTGTACCTGCTTTCCCCAACCATGTCTTGTCTCCCTACAAACAATTGCCAACTTGTGGAGTCAGACAGAGGTTGTAAGGGGTTACTTGACTCTGCAAGTGCCCTCTTTGTCCTAGGCCGCAACAGTCCTACTACAATGGCCTTCTTACGAGCCCCTCGTCCCCCTTCTCTTACACTTTAGGCCCTCTCTCACAAGGTGGGTTTCAGACGGTACATATAGTTGCCATCTTGTGGAGTTAGACAGAGGTTGTAAGGGGTTACTTGACTTTGTAAGTGCCCTCTTTGCCCTAGGCCACAATGGTCCTACTAAGATGGCCTTCTTATAAGCCCCTCGCCACCCTTCTCTTACACCTCAAGCCCTCTCTCTCACAAGGTGGATTTCAGACAGTATGTATATTTGTTCTCTATCATAGAGGCATACACTTAAGCATTAATCTCGCACACAAAGATGCAGGTGCCCTCTTGGCCTCCTTACATGATGCAAGTGCCCTCTTCGTGCTGATTACTTAGATAATCCTTGATGATTATATGCTGGTGCAATGGATCGCTAAACGTATTTTATTTGCTTGTTGTCCTGCACATGCCTTATACTCTGATTTGCCCTTTAATGAGTACCGATTGCTGGTTGAATACTGATTATTTGTCCCTTGATTCACAGCACAATGTATCCCTTCAAATACTTGGAATGGATCCTCCTTTATTATTTATTGGTGGATGGGTTGCCATCTTTCATAAGGATTGAGTCACCACTTTTCATTGTTGCCTTTGAGAATAATATATTATTCACCAAATTGATCTCCTGTGCATGTTCTCCTCAAATGAAATCTTCTCCCCTTTATATCCTCAAATATGAGGGAGAGTCAAACCTCTTCATAATGGTCAGCAACCTTTTACAATTACCACCCTTCAAAAGGGTCACACAACCCTTCATCACTTCTAACCTTTGAAAGAGTCACAATCCTTAATCATTTCTGCCCTTTGAGAGAGTCACAACCCTTCATAATTATTACCTTCTGAGAGAGTCAATTCCTCATTTCCTTCTTGTTCCTTTCTTCTTCCATTAATCCTACCTTAATTCCTATGTTCCCTTCTTGCAGATCAGAACTAAGTTCAACTATCTTACCTTCCAGATCAGACTATCATTCTCTATCCAAATCAGATCTCAGAATCTCTTATTTTCCTATTTCATTTGTTGATCTGATTCCCTGGCTGTCAATTTCCACACAGACTTACCTGTTAGATTTCTGATTTTCTTTCTAATTTCCTGCTTTCCCAATGTATGTTCCTATCCTTCCTTCCACAACGAAGTGCTTTGCCACTTTTATATCTTCATTTTTAGTGGGGGAAAGTTACATCCTTTAACTCAAATACAATTCTCACGGGATACATCCCTTCACAAATGGATCACTGCTGTCTGTGTTAGACATAATTTAATCTTTTATTGTTCTCTTTACTTTTTTCCTGTTTTATTATCCAAATTCCCAAACTTGCTGATCCCCCAAATGAGTTAGTCTTTCTTCTTATATCTTTACATTTGAGGGGGGACACAACTCTTCATTGCATATCTCTTGACCTTTCATTAAACTTAATTAACTTGTAATTGTATTATATTATATTTTATTATTATTTATTTGTTTTTATATTTTAATTTTATTATAATTACTATTTATTATTAAATCCTATTTCAGAATGGGGACATTACAAAACTGTGCTGCCAAGCATTACTGTTCAGTCAAGAGATGATGTATTTTTCATGTGTACAAAAGAATGTTCCTCTTTATTTTTGAAATGAATAGTTGAAAATTCTTATGTACATAAAAAATCATTACGGTTCCCAAGATACTGAAGCACATTATGTACCATGTCATTAAAATGTTAGGGGGTCTAAGGAATAGAATTAAAAAATATCATGAATAAATGACTGAAAGCTGTTTCAAGATTATAGAGATATTTCAATTGTTTATTTCTAATGTCATTGAATTCTTCTGAAGGATTTTCATCAAAACACAAACCATTACTATTTATTCTTTCTGGTATAATCCTCTGAAAGAGGCAGTGCTGTTACTATTAAGTGTTTCTAACATTATGGATGAACAATACATTTACATGTATCTCAAACTTTTATCTAATACTTGAAAGTTAGCATGTTTCATCCTTGTTGCAAGTCTAAAACCTTCATTCAGCTTCTAAATATATTTAGCATTTACAGTTGTCACATAAATGAACTTGTCTCAAACTATTATCTAAAACTGAAAGTTAGCATTATTCCTCTTTGTTGTAATTTAGTCTAAAAGCTTCATGCAGTTCTAGATATTGATTCAGGGGTTCTTAACATCTTGTCTGTCTAGTCAATTAAAAGAATTACTGCCACTCATATAATCACATAAATATTTGTAATCTAAGTTGCTGCTTCTAGTCTCAAAAGGGTAAGGGTACAAGGTTTTGGTACGCTGTAAGACAAATTATTTTTTCTTGGGTATGGCTGTATATGTTAAAAAAAATAAAACTAAGCAGAACCACAAATACATTTGCTATATCATATAATATTTTTATATCTTCATATAATAATGACATTTGAATGTTTGATAGTATGATACATCATCATTGACCAATGATATTATGATCGTCATAAAGATAATTGTCTAAATTGTCAGTTTTGGTCTCTGTTAGGGATTTTTCTTGTATGAATCACAATGCTTGAAATGTCTATGTGAATCCTGTACCTTTTACTCCTGATTCAGAGACAAGAAAAGCCTAATTGCTAAGGACTAGATAAGGTCCTTCTTCGTTTTTGAGTTCCACAACTACTCAGGCAGGTTTTACCTTTAATGATGGCTGTTAACACAGTATTTGTTGATGTGGACACTGATTTGTCATGTATCTCTATTGAACAAGCTTATAAAATACCTTGTAAATGACCAAGCATAATCATATA
>JAGRRI010024966.1:0-10594 GCA_018584345.1 Thuja plicata
AGAACTATTTGGGATGTTGTGCTATTCATATGAGGATGCATAAAGAATGTCAAAATATCATTGTTCTATTGATTGATAGTATACATTCTCTTTAACCTAGACTGTTTGGGATGTTGTGCTATTCATACGAGTATGCATAAAGAATGGAAAAATATCATTGTTCTATTGATTGATAGTATTACATATTAGTTACAATGGGTTATGTCCTATGCCATATCGAGTTAGCATTCCTAATGGATAATGATATTGAAAAAATGATAGTTCCAATACCATTCTGGCGCTGCCCGTGGCGGAGCACCCGCATAAGGAGGAGACTTGCAGACTGGATCTTTCTGTGGAGCTATTTGGAGGAGTGAAGTAGGCGTGCAGAGAAGGGAAATTATTGGACAGGAGCCGATGCTACCTAAACTACGGTTCAGCCGTCGGCGGCACCACTGCTGACTAGCTGATGCCTGTCCTCCCTAAAGACTCTCAGGCCAGTTTCCAGTGGTCTCTCTGCTTCTGCGACATCCACCTCCACAAGCTCACCTCCCTCACCTGGCCCATTGCCTTCAATGTGACTACCCCCACATTTTTTTATCATAAATTCTCGCTTCTATTATGACATTATGGGTGTCCATACCCTGCTCCAAATCTCCTAATGTCATTCTTGCGCAATTGTTGTGCAAAATCCTTGCAAATTTTTTCTTTATGCACTGAAACACATCCACCAAACTCCTGCGCAGGAAAACTTTGAGTTTGAAATTAACGGTGACAACTATTTTAAGTTTGAATTTGAAATTAACGGTGAATGTTATTTTAAGAAGAACAGAAACAGATGTTGGAAACAACGGGCCCACATTTGCCACATAAGTAGTCAAAGTACCTTAGTGTGTGACCTTTAATCCATCCCAATTATATGTACTACAAGGACCTCCTACGCCCATTTCCAAGGCTCTACGAGTCTGTTTGATACTTTTGTCAAAGCCAAAACTAAATCCAATTTATACAAATCTGTTGTCACGGTGATAAATTAGTCGAGGCCCACTTAGAGAATTTATATCTTTCATTCAAAAGAGTATCACCTCAAACAAGTTGGAACTTATGATTCTCTATATAGAGGTGTACATGTATGCCAAATTACAGATCTTCATTAGTTGATTTGATATGTTTTCAGGAATGAGAGAAAATGCAAATTTTAGCAGCATGTTAGTTCCATTTTTAGAAAGCAGTCGAAGGCTTTCTTTGATAATGAATATTTGTGTCTTTGGATGAATTTCTCAAGCCACTTATTTTTTTCCCTCTCTCATCAGATGATTAGAAGTATGTAAATTTTCAAGATTTTGTGAATAGATTTGGTCAACTTTCTAAAAGGATTCCAAAAGCAATTTATTCAGTTTGGTGAGGTTCTAAAAAAAAATGCTAAAGATTTAATATAGAAGGAGATATAAGTTTATATCCTCCAGATAGAGGCATACACTATTTTATAAATGATGGAATCATTTTAACTATGATTAGAAGAAGAATGTTATTTAGAGTAGTCATATATTTTGAAAATAAAAAAGACATATTAAAGGGTTGGCCCATACAACAAAGAAGCGAGATACCGCGTATAAATCATTTTATCAAAATGGTTTAAAATGTGGCAAGGAATTCTTTTTTTTTAAAGGAAAATACTAATCAGCACAACATGGCTTATAAAGATTTCAATTTAAAACTCCCTCCGAAGTGCTTTATTTCCCTGATGAAAAAGCATAACATTAATGATCAGAGGTATTTTAAAATGTCTCACCTAAGCCTTTGTTTCTCTGATGAGAAATAAAATAACAAAAAGAATAGAATAATTGCCATATGAAATGGGAGCATCAAAATAAGTTGCAGTTGTCGTGTAGATGCACATGAAGAGTAAGAAGCATAGACATGATATGAATTATTTCCAGACTTTTTCAAGGCATTTACATTGCATGAAGTGCCATGATAGCAAATTCATATTTGTTGGAGGTTTTTAAAAAAATTACAGATGCATCTTGCTTAGATCACAATAGCATGCTTCCCATTATCAATAACAAAATTCTTCCAATATGTTCGATGAGCCCAAAGAATAAAATAAGATTAACAAAAATGATCAAAGGCAGTAAACTAGCGCTTGCACCACATGAGGTGCAAGGGTGTAGCCAATAGTGTGTTCTTGTAACATCATTGAAGAGATCGTAAATCTTCATATGGATCACCATAAATACTTTGAAATAGATTAAACCTGTAAGGTTCATAATGTAGGGGAGAAAATTTCCAGATTCTGCCATTTGTTCCCTGTAATATGACTAGAATTGGCATTATCTAATTCCAGATAATGCCAAATTCCATGTTTGGGTCCATGAATAAAAATGGAATTGGAATTACAAAATTATCATTTTGTGGCCAAAATGGAAATATCATCTTCCACCTAAATAGGTGAAATTAGAATTTCAATTCCAATTTTTAAAAAAGAAAATTTAATATTTTGTGGGATACGCGACTATATATATACACACACACACACACACACACACACACACACACACACATATGTGTGTGTGTGTATACACATGTGTATATATGCATGTGTGTATATAAACTTGTGTATATATACATATGTGTGTATATATACACACATAGACATGTATATACACACATGTATATATGTGTGTATATATACACAAATGTGTGTATATATACACAAATGTGTGTATATGTGTATACACACATGTGTATGTGTGTATATATATACACATGTGTGTATATGTGTATACATGGATACACACTTGTATGTGTATATACACACACATGTATGTGTGCATATGTGTGTATATACACACACATGTGTGATGTGTGTATATATACACAAATGTGTGTATATATGTATCTATATATATGCATGTGTGTATATGTGTATACATGGATACACACTTGTATGTGTATATGTATGGTGTGTATATGTGTGTATATATACACATACATGTGTATATGTGTATAAATATACACAAATGTGTGTATATGTGTATACACATATGTGTGTATGTGTGTATATATATACACATGTATGTATGTGTATACATGGATACACACACATGTATGTGTGTATGTCTGTATATGTACACAAATGTGTGTATATGTGTGTATGTGTGTGTATACATACACATGTGTATATATGTGTATATACACATATGTATACACATATACACATGTGTGTATATATACACACACGTATATATACATGTGTATATACACACACATTTATGTATGTATATATATACATGTGTGCATGTGTGTATATATACACACATATATACATACCATATTCAAAGAAATTTAAAAAATAAAGAATTAAAATTCCTTATGCATCTTCTCATTCATCTTCCGGGTGAACCAAACGGGTCGGCCCATATTTCGGATTTCATTTTGAGGATAAGCATCTTCTTGAATTTGCAACATCTTCCTGAATTGACCATATCCAGGATATGGTATTCCAGTACCCAAACGGGCCCTTAGTTAACTTCACTCTCGGGTAAGAGGACTACTGAGTAGATGTTTTTTGGAGTCTGGCTTTGCTCCTGCCCATTACATTTGGCAATCGCAACTGTAACCTGTGATAAAAAAAACCCCTAAATAGAACCTAACAGGATTAGTACCCTAACAACAGGTTTGAAATAAAATATGACAACTTGACTGTTAAGCCCGACTTCATTTGAATATGACATAAAATTAAAATTGTGGAAAAATTGAAAGAGAAGGCAGAAGCAGCCAACAAAGGCTTGAGAACAGAGACAACACCAAATTCCACACAGAATAATAGAGTAAGCACATCTCAATCCAGAAACCAAAAATCTTGTCTCCCACATATACGTCAAAAAGAGGTGTAAACTAATTCCAGCAGGATTATGTAAGAAAAGGATACAAGTCCCCACACAAATCAGATCAAATCTCCAACCCTAACCCTTTTACAACTCTCACTGGAATAGAAATGGAAGAGATAGAGTACATACAAAACACTAAGGAAAAGTATCCCCACCAAAGGCAATAAACCTGACCCCAACCTAAAACATTGAAATTAGAAAAAGTTATGTCTCAGAATCATCTTTCTTTTTTAGCTAAAGTAGGCTTGTCTAATTTCAAGGATAATATAGAAACAAAAAGGATACCCGTCAGTCCATACTGGATCTGATTCCCAAAAACCTACAAATTTGGGAATCTAAGGCCAGTTTCAAGTGGTCTCTCTGCTTCTGCGACATCCACCTCCACAAGCTCACCTCCCTCACCTGGCCCACTGCCTTTAATGTGACTGCCCCCACATTTTTTTATCATAAATTCTCGCTTCTATTATGACATTATGGGTGTCCATACCCTGCTCCAAAGCTCCTAATGTCATCCTTGCGCAACTGTTCTGCAAAATCCTTGCGACTTTTTTTTTTATTCGCTAAAACACATCCACCAAACTCTCACGCAGGAACACTTTGAGTTTGAAATTAACGGTGACAGCTATTTTAAGTTTGAATTTGAAATTAACGATGAATGTTATTTTAAGAAGAACAGAAACAGATGTTGGAAACAACAACGGGCCAACATTTGCCACATAAGTAGTCAAAGTACCTTAGTGTGTGACCTTTAATCCATCCCAATTATATGTACTACAAGGACCTCCTACGCCCATTTCCAAGGCTCTACGAGTCTGTTTGATACTTTTGTCAAAGCCAAAACTAAATCCAATTTATACAAATTTGTTGTCACAGTGATAAATTAGTCGAGGCCCACTTAGAGAATTTATATCTTTCATTCAGAAGAGTATCACCTCAAACAAGTTGGAACTTATGATTCTCTATATAGAGGTGTACATGTACGCCAAATTATAGATCTTCATTAGTTGATTTGATATGTTTTCAGGAATGAGAGAAAATGCAAATTTTAGCAGCATGTTAGTTCCGTTTTTAGAAAGCAGTCGAAGGCTTTCTTTGATAATGAATATTTGTGTCTTTGGATGAATTTCTAAGAGCCACTTTTTTTTTTCCTCTCTCATCAGATGAAAGAAGTATGTAAATTTTCAAAATTTTGTGAATAGATTTGGTAAACTTTCCAAAAGGATTCCAGAAGCAATTTATTCAGTTTGGTGAGGTTCTAAAAAAAATGCTAAAGATTTAATATAGAAGGAGATATACATGAGATATAAGTTTATATCCTCTAGATAGAGGCATACACTATTTTATAAATGATGGAATCATTTTAACTATGATTAGAAGAAGAATGTTATTTGGAGTAATCATATATTTTGAAAATAAAAAAGACATATTAAAGGGTCGGTCCATACAACAAAGAAGTGAGATACCGCGTATAAATCATTTTATCAAAATGGTTTAAAATGTGGCAAAGAATTCTCTTTTTTAAAAGGAAAATACTCATCAGCACAACATGGCTTATAAAGATTTCAATTTAAAACTCCCTCCGAAGTGCTTTATTTCCCCGATGAAAAAGCATAACATTAATGATCAGAGGTATTTTAAAATGTCTCACCTAAGCCTTTGTTTTTATGATGAGAAATAAAATAACAAAAAGAATAGAATAATTAGCAAATTCATATTTGTTGGAGGTTTTTAAAAAAATTACAGATGCATCTTGCTTAGATCACAACAGCATGCTTCCCATTATCAATGACAAAATTCTTCCTATATGTTCGATGAGCCCAAAGAATGAAATAAGATTAACAAAAATGATCAAAGGCAGTAAATTAAAATGTGCAAATAAAGGCATGATATGTTAATTAATTATCAGTCAACCTCAAATAAAAGACAAGTAGCAAGTGTAAGGATATGTTCCACGGCTTTCCCAACACTATTCCATAGTCACGCCAAGATAAGGAATTTTGAATAGAAAAAGAGATTGTTGCATCCAATCTAATGAAGTTCTTAACCAATGTATGAACGCTCTCTAAAGCACGTATGGACATCCATCAAAGATATGCACATAAATATGTCTATTGAAAGTGGCTATAAAACATTCAAAAAATTACAATGCACAGATCTGTTGGAAGTAAACCTATTCTGAGAGGGGGGGTGAACAGAATAGAACAGATTTGTAAAACTTTTAAACCCTTCATAACAGATTTAAAAATAAGTATGTAAATTTTAGAAACAAACATATGCACATAAACTGAAATGAATAGAAAGAAATATGTACATAAATTGAAATGAATAGAAAGAAATGCTAGATATCAGAGCAATGCCACAACTCACAAAAGGAGACGACACAAGAGATTTTGTGCTGAGTGGAAAACCCTCAATATCATACAGTTTCTTCTTAGGAAAAAAACCACTTCAATGAAACCAACAACTCTTCTTTTGCACTGTTTAGAGTCTCAACTACTTGGAGCTTCAACTCCTCTTACTTTCACAATGTTTTGGTTCACCAGATTACATACGTACATAAATATATATTTTAGATAGGGATGTATTTAGAATTTTAAATTTACTAATTTTAATATCAGTTACAACTGTGTAACTGGTTTTTGCAAGCCATAAAACTTTTTGGTACATAACAAACTATTCAACTGTAAAGAACTTCCTACCCTCTACTAGGGTTAACACCAAAAAATGTTCTTCGAAGAAAAAATGTGCTTAGAAATAGTCCTAGAAGCAAACTTTTAATGACCTGATTTAGAAAATAGAATATCACATTTAATATCCTTACTATCCCTTGAAACTGAAAACCATTCTTTTAATGTCAATTCTCGTGTGTCAAAACAACTCATTTTTGCTAAACAAAATCAATAAGAAAAAACTGTCAACAAAAATCCAAATTGTCGTGACTTGTAACTATTATAGAATGATAACTGTCAAACCCACTCAAAATAAGTGTTTTTATGATAACTTTCCTCTTCCAATCCATAGATATTCAAAATTAAAATACAACATTATCCATTGATATGAATTTTTCCAAAGAGGAGAAATAGAAACCGACATACCTGAGACTAAAAACATAAAAGTTACCTCCTTCTGTCAATACCCTGTTTTGATGCTGATAAAAAAATAAAACCCATCTCTGACCTTTGCATTCTTTGAACTCTCAAAAGTGTATGTGGGAAACATTCACATTCAAAAACAATGAGTGAGCCAAAAACTCAAGAGATAGCCATGACTTTCCAAAACATAGAAATTAGTCACATAATTTGCAATCTCATTAAAAAATGAGATGTAATAATGTTGTCAAAAAAATATTTACCTTCTCAAGCTAATCCAAATCTCAGCACAAATAGTATCAATAGAATCACAACATCACAGTAATAAACATATCAAAACCCCACAAGGAGATCTGAGCAACAACATTACCAAGTTCACTATCAAGTTGTTCATGGCAGCGGCCTTAGGGCTGAGAAACAAATTCAAAAATTGTATTTCGAAATCCTATTTGGATTCCTTATGTTTTCCAACAAAATTTTTCATTTCATAATTATTTGGAATCCACCATAGGATACAAACATGTGGATTCATAATGTCCAAGTGACATAAACCAAGAGTTAACCCACTTACAATACATAGGAGTTACATTTTTCCATCGTTGTCAAAGACGTAACATAAACTGTCGTAGACCAAAAAATAATATTAATATATACATTGGTCACCACTACTCTTGCCACAACATAAACACTGTTTTGAGTTTTCAACAAAAACACCTTTGCCACCTTTAGAATTTATACATTTTTGCATCAATGGACAATAACACCAACAAACCCCCCATTGTCCTTGAGGAAAAATCATTTGCATTCCCTTATATATCATATAGAAAAATATAGATGAATGTTCAAGATAATCACATAAACAAATAAGTATATAAAAATATCAGGAACTCATACTTACTTGCATACATGACAACTATAAACATGCATTTACATTTGAATGTACTGGGTATGATATATAAAGTAAAATAAATGAAATGCCATGTATACCTTGCAAACCTTTGTGTTGAACTGAACTACCTATTATCGTCACTAAAGAACTGAAATATATAGAAAATAGAAAATATTTTCTCCCCCATATTGTAGCAAGGACAATAGTAAATCTTCTTTGAAGAACCATAAAATTCTAGAAGTAGGAGCAGAAACCTATAATAGACTCCCCCAAAAGAGAAAGAATTAATGCAAGGATTGGGAAAGGACTCCCAATCGTGTGCGAAACCGCGTAAAAGTTTCTCTTGGCAAGGCTTTGGTGAAGATACCAGCCACTTGAGCTTGAGTAGGAACATAGATTAATTGAAATTCATTGTCAAGAACTTTATCCCTGAGAAAGTGAAGTTTTATGGAAATATGCTTTGTTCTTGAGTGTAGAACTAGATTTTTGCTTAACTGAATAGCACTAACTTGTTATCACAAAGAATTAAAATAGGCTTTGATACCTGAAAACCCAAATCGGATAACTGATAGGCCATCCAAATCAGTTGAGTACAACATGCAGTAGCAACAATATATTTAGATTCATAGGTGGACAATGTAACACATTCTTTCTTTTTACTATGCCAAGCAACTAATCTGTCACCAAGAAAGAATGTAACACCACCAGTGCATTTATTTTCATTAGAACAACCTCCCCAATTGACATCTGTAGAACCAATCAAAGAAAAATCAGTACTATGTGGATACCATAGACCATAATCAAGTGTCCCTTGAATATACTTGAAAATTCTTTTAACAACATTGAGATGTGACTGCCTAGATGGAGATTGATACCGAGAAACCATACACAGACTGCATTAGATCATGCCTTGAGGTTGTTAAATAGAGAAAACTGCTGGATCTATAATCTATTTGACTAACTACTGGAGAATCGTCACTTTTAACCAACCCATAGGAGTGTTGGCTGTTTACAATCAACCATATCAAATTTATTTAACAGTTCTTTAGCATACTTTTTTTGTGAGAGAACTAAGCCATGTTCAAGCTGTAAAATTTGTAAACCATGAAAGAAAGTAAGTTCACCCAAAAGAGACATTTCAAACCCGGACTCCATAATGTTGGAAAACTGTTTTGATAAATCATCATTAGTGGATCAAAAAATGATATCATCCACATAAATCTCAACTGCTAAGATATCATCATTAACAATTTTGGTGTACAAGGTGTTGTCTACACTACCCCGAGTAAAGCCATTTCCAATAAGATGTTTATCCAACCTTGAATACCAATCCCTAGGAGCTTGTTTCAAGCCATGTAGCACCTTTTTAAGGCAATATACAAAGTCTATTTTTTCAAAGGATTCAAAACCTTCTAGTTGTTCCAGGGTATGTGCAAGATCATGGAGGGCCAAAAAGTGGCGATGTGAAAAAAATCCACTTTTCACTTGTCCAAAAGCACATGAAAATATTTTTTGACTTTTTAGTAGGCCTGGGTGTCAGTACACTTGGGAAAACCTGACACCAAAGCACAAGCCTAATCGGGTACCTGAAAAAAATTAGGTACCTTATTTTTTTGGGTACCTGATATTTTTAGGTACCCGATTTTTTTTTTTTGTAATAAATTTTTTTTCAAATGAACTTTCATAGGACCCCTTGGGACACACTTGAGTGTTCCAATGTGTCCCCGGGGTCCTAGTACACATTCTCACATGTTAGGACCCCTAAGAAGACCCCATGACCCCTTTTGAAACATTGGAACATTCAAGTGTATCCCAAGAGGTCGTAGGACCCCTTGGGAGACACTTGAGTGTTCCAATGTGTCCTCGGGGATAAAAAAGAGTCCTAAAGGGTCCTAGTACACCTTATCATGCATTAGAACCCCTAGGAAGTCCCCATGACCCCTTTCGAGACATTAGACCACTCAAGTTTGTCCCAAGCGGTCATAGGACCCGTTGGGACACAATTGAGTGTTTCAATGTGTCAAAAGGGGTCATAGAGTCTTCTTAAGGGTCCTAACATGTGAGAAGGTGTAATAAGACCCCTTAGGACCCTCTTTGACCCTTGGGGACACATTGGCACACTCAAGTGTGTC
This sequence comes from Thuja plicata, assembly GCA_018584345.1. Lineage (NCBI taxonomy): Eukaryota > Viridiplantae > Streptophyta > Pinopsida > Cupressales > Cupressaceae > Thuja > Thuja plicata. The sequence continues at coordinate 9,983 of JAGRRI010024966.1, forward strand.
CCAAGGGGTCCTACGACCTTTTGGGATACACTTGAGTGTTCCAATGTGTCGAAAGGGGTCATAAGATCTTCCTAGGGGTCCTAACACATGAGAACATGTAATAGGACCTCTTAGGTCCTTCTTTGACCCTTGGGGACACATTAGAACACTCAATTATGTCCCAAGGGGTCCTACAACCTCTTGGAACACACTTGAGTGTTCCAATGTATCAAAAGGGGTCATGGGGACTTTCGATTACCCCTTTTGAAATATTAGAACACTCAAATGTGTCCCAAGAGATTGTAGGACCCCTTGGGACACAATTCAGTGTTACAATGTGCTCCTAGGGGTCAAATAGTGACCTAAGGGGTACTAGTACACCTTATCACCGTTGTAGGACCCCTACAAAGTCCCCATGACCTCTTTTAACACATTGGAAGACTCAAGTGTGTCCCAAGAGGTTGTAGGACCCCTTGGGACACACTTGAGTGTCTGAATGTGTCCCTGGGGGTCAAAGAGGGTCCTAAGGGGTCATAGTACACCTTCGCACACATTAGGATCCCTAGGAAGACTCCATGACCCATTTTAAAACATTGGAACACTCATGTGTGTCTTAAGAGGTCGTAGGACCCC
>JAGRRI010025138.1:0-11326 GCA_018584345.1 Thuja plicata
GATATGAGGATTTGAAGAATCAAGAAAGGACTGATCGGAAAGTTTATAATATGAGCTCCTCTCATGCTTCAACGATAGGGGCAACTGCTGCAACTCATAATTTTAATAGAGAGACAGAGTCAGATGGGTCTTCTAGAGATGTAATGGCACAACAGTCTCACAAGAGACCACATATTGTCAGGTCAAACCCCATTGTAAGACTATTTGATGCACTAGGTTAAGAAGCAATTGATGCAACAATTGCATTCTTCTTTTATGCAAATGGAATATCGTTTAATGCTGCTCGCTCAACTTTCTATAGAGAGATGGTCCAAGCTATCAATAATGGACTAGCTTGATATAAACCACCTGGGTCTGACAAGCTTGGAACTACTCTAACTGATAAAGAAAAAAATCAATTAGAGAAACAAGCTACACCAATGAAAAGAATGTGGTCTACAAAACAATGCAGTATTGTCATGGACAGATGCTAGAAATCATCCACTACTTGATATCGTGGTGGCATACAGCAAAGAGCCTCTTTTTTTAAGTCAATAGACTATTGAAGGCAAGAGAAAAAAGCAAAAAAAATTCATGACCAGCTATGTGACTACATTGGAGAGGTGGGTGCACCACATGTAGTTCAAGTCATTGCCAATGATGCCCCTATTTGTAAAGCAGCAGGTATGATGGTGCAACAAAAGTACAAGCATATATTTTGAACACCAAATTGTGTCCATTCATTGGATAATGCACTTAAAGATATTGTCAAGTTCCAGTGGGTTATAGACCTCATATGAAAGGACAGAAAATATAGATGCTCATATGTAACCATAGATTAAAATATGGCAGATATATCGCTGATAAGTGAACTTATCACGATAAGTTGGAGGCAGCGATAAAACACGTAAATTTATCGCGGAGTACATATTGCAAATAAGTTTCAAACTTATCGCCGTAAAAACATGAACTTATTGCAAAAATATCAGCGATATTTTGCCAAAATATCTGCCACAATCTGCTAATAGGGACTGACTGCCCAGCAAGCAATTATTTCACATTTTCTTGTTTGCACATTGGTGTTTGGGAGAGGAAAAAAGGGTTTGAAGGGGAAAAAATGTGATTTGCAGGGTTTTAGAGCAATTTGCAAAAAAATGCATTTCAAAATAAATTTAAGCAATTTTTCAAGTTCCCGATATTTTTGCCGATAAGTTGCCAATTTCTCTCCGATATTTTTCCGATAATTTTTTTTTGCCCTTGGCGATAAGTTGTCGGTAACGATATTTTGAACTATGTATGTAACTATCACCATAAACAAGCCTTTTATTGAAAAATTTACAAGGTGGAACTTTTGAAACCTGTCACTACACGGTTTGCATCTTATTTTACTCTTTTTGACCATCTTTGTGAAGTCAAAGGAGCTTTATGTTCTACAATAGTAAGTGCTGCATGGGCAGCTTGGAGACAATCTACATCATATATCACAGTTGATGGGAAAGGTTTGGCCCTTGATAATTGTTTTTGGGCTAATATTAGATTTATTGTGCACTTTAATAGGCCGAAATGTGAGACGATTAAATTTGCAAACTCAAACAAGCCATGTTTGGGAGAATTATGAAGAAATAGATTCCATGTGTGAGAGTAAAGAAAATAACACATGCAAATAGAGAAATGTCACGATAGGTTTGGTCCCTTTATTACTTTGCACAAACGAACCAACAAGGATCATCCAAAGAGAGTAAACACATCAAGCAGCACATCACAAGGGAAGCACATTACGTACAAGCAAACACACAAAAGAGTCCGCTGCATAAGTGAAGCTAGTCAAGCATATTGTCTATCACCCAAAGTTGCTTAACATCACTTAGAAATGGTGGACAAGATGCAAGAGGAGCAATAGAAAGCACGGTAGATGGAGCTACTATGAGTTCCAAACAAGGACCATGCTCTAATGATGAAACACTTTGTTTGTCACTAGAAGCTACGATTAATGCTTTTGAAAATATTGAAGAAAGCTCATGATTGATTTCAGTAACCTATACATATCATTAGAATCAACACTTAGCATCAACATTGTTAGCATCAATATCTTTATCATCTGTGTCAATATCTAGATTAATCAAAATAGGAATTTTAATGCAAAAAGAACAATTATTTTGTTTAGACAAATTTATCTTTTCAAGATTTTCTTCCTCTTGGGTTGGGTAAAGGTTGGTCAAATGGGATCAAAGAAATATTTGGTGTCTTAGGGGAGGAAATATTTTGAGAAGCAAGTTCACGAGCCTTGGCACGTCTTCGGTGGCGGTCTTTAGCACTACGGTTTCTCTTTGTTCAGTTAGAAATTTGTGAGGTTTGGGATCAAACAGCATCGGCTCCTTTTCTTCCTTTGTAGGAGGAATGGAAGGAACTTCAATAGGTTAAGAGATGAAAGATGTTGGATGTTTGTAAGATATTGGAGGTGGGACTGAAGCATATATAGGAGGAATAGGTGTGGGAAGAAGTCCAGGTCCAAGATGAGGAGATGGAATATCCTTAGATTTGCTCAAGGTTGATATCATTTCATGTTTGAACTTTTGATAGGTTAGGAAATGAATGTCTTCTCGTGGTTTTAATGGTTCAAATATTTTAGGCCAAAAGAAGTCAAGAGTGAAGTTTCCACTCTTACTAATGGTGTATGAACACTATGATTGATCGTGATCATGGATCCAATATGAGGAAATTTCAAACACTTATGGATAGTAAAAGGTATAGCTTTCATGGAACTAAACAAGGGATGTCCTAATCTCACTTGAAATTGATCGGAGGTAGGGAAAATAGAAAAGGTCACATCTAAGCACCTAGTACCAACTTCAACGGGAAGGGTGATAGATATTAGATCCTATGGTTGGACAAGTACAACCACCATGCACCTTAATAACATCAGATTTATCATACGTATCTTGATAAAATTTTCAAGTAAAGAGATGCTCTTTGGTAATAACATTCATCATACATATTGGATGAATGAGCACTCCTTGTGAGAGCTTTCCTTTAATTTTCGCAATAATGTATAGAGGTCCATCGCGTGCCTTAATAGTTTCCTTGGAATCAAAGGTAGTACGAGGTTCAAGCTTAGGTTTAGGTTTAGGTTGCTCAATAAGGTTCAAAACATTGTTGGCCTCATCACATACATCATCAGCTTTCATGTCTTTAAGTTTGCTAGGCTCAACAACGTTGGTGTAATGAGAAGGCAAAGGATTGGTATAGATTTGCAAGTTTTGGTTAGGGGGTGTTACATGTTAAATTTACACCAGAATTACATTAAAAAAAAGATCAGATAAAACAAGAACTCAAGAACACCAGAGATACCCTAGGAAAACCCTCCTACTCGAGGGAAAAACCCAGCCACACCAAAAAGTTCTCCTTCATTGAATAATAATAACCGAATCCAAGTATACAGCTCACAAACTCTTGAGCTTTCATACAATTAAAGAATTAACAGAACTCCCTTTACAAAACCTTGAACTTGCAACCATACACAGAATGAATGCTACAAACAAAAATAATGAACAATCTTCACGCTATCTCCTGCAGACAAATACTTGATACTAAGACATGAACAAACTGATCAACCATACTGTAAACTCAATACATCCCTACAGCGGCAACCTGTGAGAAACAACAATCTCAGAATAATCGCTTCAGCAGCAAGCCCGATCATACACACTACAACCGATACTATCCAATACACAATAAATGACCATACACCCGATCATCAGAATCACATTACACTAACTTCACCTTCGATATTCAGAATTCCAGATCATACCCTTGCTGCTCAAAGAAAGGTTTGCGGATTTTGATCATGAATCATAGCTTTTTCTGCTTCAACAATAGATTTGTTCTTTCTTTCTGCAACTCCATTTTGTTGCGGGTTATATGGAACACAAAACTCCCTCTTACTCCCTAGTGCACAACCTTTGGAGATACCATCATGTTCTTGATTGAGTTTTGGAAGACCAACAACCATCTTCTCCATGGAGAAAAGAGTTCTGATATTTAAATGAGCAAATCTTCTATGCCACAGCTCACTTGTACTCATGGAATCATGTGCTAAGGCTTGAATAGGACGAACAGAAAGTCTATATAGACTCTCTTGAGGAACACCAATTTCACGAGTTGTTTTAATGCTAGTGTTTTTCTTCCATGCAAGGACCTTGCCTTCAGCAAATGCAACTTGATACCCTTTATCTTCCAACGCTGAAATTGAAATCAGATTTCTCTTGATTTTAGGAACAAACAATACATCACTCAAATTACGAGGGATGCCTGAATCTAGATGAAAAGTAGTAGTTCCAACACCTTCCACTGAATAACAAGCATCACCAATAATAACTTACAAATGAGTATCCTTTTCTACCAAGTTAGAAAGATGCTCTCAGTATCCTATAATATGACGAGAAGCTCCACTATCAATTAACCAAGTATTACTATCAGTTGGAACATTGCTTGAAAGGGCTGAGATAAATAAAAAACCCTCTGAATTGTCACTAGATTCCCTACGAGGTGAAGCATTATCAACATTTGCAACAGCAGCTTGATGCTTTGGTCTTGTTGAACAATCTCTAGCAAAGTGACCATACTTGTCACATCTGAAACATTGAATCCTTGAAAGATCCTTCTTAGGTTCAAAAGTTGAATCTTAATTCATATCTCTATATCTCTTGAAATTTCCTTTCTTTCCTTTCCTTTTAGATGTTTGAGCAGCAAGGACATGATCTTCTTCATGATGAGATTTTCGTCAATTTCCTCTTGTTTCTAATCCGCATTCCTCTTGAATACAATCAGCTCTCAGACGATCAAACTTGGGTAACTTGTCTCTTCCACTAATACTTGAATAAAAGATTCCCAAGAATGAGGGAGGCCATTCATAGCCAACATAACCAGGTCTTTATCTTCAATTGAATCTCCATTAGCACTAAGTTGATCTTTCAATTCAGTAATCTTCATGAAGGAGACAACTGATTCTCCTCTAGCCATTTTTATATGAAGAAGTTGACGTCTCAAGGCCAGAGCTCTGCTAGTATTGTTGAGTTCATACAATCTTTGGAGACTCTCAAACATTTCTTTAGCTGAATTCAACTTGGATATAATACGCACAAGGTGATCCTTTACATAATCAATCAATATCTTCCTTGCCATGATATTATTCTTCCTCCATTGAGCATTCTCAATGTCATCAGATGGCTCAGCCACATCAGACTTCACATAGTTTAGAAGATCATTTTCTTCTAAAGCAATGAGGACTCTGAATTTCCATGAAGTAAAATTGGATGCGCCATCCAGCCTGTCTTCAACTTTGAGTCCATGCACCATTGTTGAATTCTGAAAGAAACAATCTAGAAAAGAAAAGAATATTTCAAAGCTTGAAAAAATTCTAGTTCTGGATCTTTTCCTTAGACCCGCTTTGATACCATGTTAAAATCAGAACCAGAATTACATAAAACAAAGATCAGATAAAACAAGAACTCAAGAACACCAGAGATACCCTGGGAAAACCATCCTACTCAAGGGAAAAACGCAGCCACACCAAAAAGTTTTCCTTTATTGAATAATAATAACCAAATCCAAATAGTCAGCTCACAAACTCTTGAGCTTTCATACAACTAAAGAATTAACAGAACTCCCTTTACAAAACAATGAACTTGCAACCATACATAGAATGAATGCTACAAACATAAATAATGAACAATCTTCATGCTATCTCCTACAGACAAATACTTTTGATACTAAGACATGAACAAACTGATCAACAATACTGTAAACTCAATACATCCCTATAGCGGCAACCTGTGAGAAACAACAATCTTAGAATAATCGCTTCAGCAGCAAACCCGATCATACACACTACAACCGATAATATCCAATACACAATAAATGACCATACACCCAATCATCAGAATCACATTACACTAACTTCACCTTTTATATTTAGAATTCCATAAGACAAGCAAGAAAACGCTTCATCTCTAATTGACGTGTTGCATGAAGAGACGACAGTTACTAAGATGTGTCATTTCATTTTCTGGATTCTTCAATGACTTTTAATAAACGACACCAAGGACGGGATACTCCAAATGGATGGACCGTCCAAAATAGAATACTCCAACAGCCACGAACCTTTGCCATTACAAAAAGGAGACGCTACCTTTTATGAGGCTCTTCAAATTACCAACAGTCATGTACGCACATGACTTGAAGATTACCAACGTTACCCAACAATATAATAGCCTACAATGCATGACTGATTGAATGGAGTCTTCCAACCGACGAACATATGAAACATCAGACACTGATGTAAATGACAATCTCAGATAGAAATAATATCACAGGTATGATAGATAGCTCCTGCAGCTACCCAACTTCAACATTACAGATTTGTTTCCTTTATCATTGACACCCTCCACAGTTATGGTATTCAAAATCAATAAGGTCTTGGATAAGATGTTTCAACCAAAAGCACTTTTCAAATATCGTGATTGGTTTGACAATCATATTGGCAAAAGACTTTGGAATCATCAGAAGCTAGCAATGGTTTGGAAGGATCAATCGATTTGACAAAAGCAAATTTCAACACATTAGCATTAATCAACTTAAGCATAATATTATGCAAAGATTTGGGAAAAGTGGAGTAAAAGTACGACGTGTAAAGATTGATGATAAAGAGGCCACACTTGATGTTGCAGCTGCCACTCGTGTATCAACATGATTTGAAGACGTGTTATTGATCTTGATGAATCCTTTATTTGGCTTTGGGAACTTTTGTAATGATTGCTAAGCGGCATCATTCTTATAAATCGGAGCCATTGATGAAGATAATTCAAATTGGCTCACTTGAAGCTGATAATTACGAAGCACTACGCACAATTGTGTAAAGGATGTAAATTCAAAATATAGGAGCTCATCTCTAATATCTTTTGCTAATTACTAATTACAAATGAAAATTCTTTGAACGTCACCATTAGTCAAGGATAAGCAATTTGAGCATACAAATGTTTAAATCTACCAATAAAATCAATCACTTTCTCTTTAACTCCTTCATTACGATGAATCAAATCAGTCAAAGTAATATGAGGATCAATATTATTTTAAAATTGTTGTATGAATGCATTAGCCAATTATTGTAAAGAGAATCAAATAAGGAGGCAAAGAACAATACCATTGCAAGGCCTTATCTGTAACAGTTCTAGTAAACAATTTAGCCATGATTCTGATCATTTGAGAAGTCACTACACAAGGTTTGAAATGTTTTCACATGACTCAAGGAATCACCTTTTCTATTGTATATCTCCAATTGAGAAATTCTCATATATTGAGGGATAATACTACGAACAATGTTATGGGAAAGTGGGCTAGCTATGTCACATGTTGGAATGTTGAATTTAGATAGGGTTATGGAAGCCAATTGTTGTACGGATGAACAACTTTGAGCTAGGTTATTGATAGTGGCTTCCATGGATAAATTGGTATTAGACATGTTTGATTGTGAAGGAAGTGGAACATTGTAAGAAATCGATGGAGCATAGGAGTAGGAGAGCGGAATATTATGGTAAGTGGATAAAGGAGATGTTTAGGATATACACGGAAGACTAACGGAAGAAGGTATGTAAAATTGTTGGGGCAACCTTGACCTGGGAACTCCAAAGATGGACAAAACTAGAAATGAAAGCATGTTGTAAAGTAGCAGAGGCTAGATCTGAAAATTGAATGATTATACCTTCACAAGTCTTCTTTGTGTTGAAATCCTTACGAAGATGTTGATGTTGACTTGAAGGATTGACTTTATGAAGAATTGATCATGGATGGCATCACAAATTCTTTGGATCTGTACTTTACTTCTTGTCTTCAACACCTTGAATGATGCTTGATCACCTTGAATGATGCTTGATCACTTGCTCTTGAATTTGAATTGAATGCTTGAGATTTTGAATGTTTGATTGAGTTGATTGATTGATTGCTTGATGTCCAAATGAGGGAGGTAAGTTTGCTTTTATACCTCTCCCTAGCAATTTGCGTTTGTAATTTCGAAGTGGACTGACATGAAAGAATTTTTCTCACTCACACAAGCTAGTCGTTGAATGATTTAATTTTGGGCCCTAATTATTGGGACAAGGTCGCCACGGGCAACCCTGTACTAGGTCAAGGTTGCCACGAGCAACCTTGACCTCTCGACAAGCCAAAGTCAAGGACTTGAGATCCAGAATGCCATGAAGATGTTAGAATTTGAACCAGTGCAAGTAGAATCAAGCATGATCGGGCATGGAAGGCCACAAACATTAAAGTGAGGCCTAGGTGAGCACGAAATTGTATGCGGATACAATTTACGACACTATAATACCAAGTTCGCACTAAAGGGGGGAATGTTAGGAAATTTCATCAATATATGTAATGGTTTTGAAATGATGAATAAGCAACAATCATTTTGTTTGTGTGTAACTACGAAAATAATACCATTCACTCTAATACTTAAGCTTACTTATGTCATGTACTTTATTTTGTCTCAAGTCATAGGATGAGGACACATGTTTCTCTAGGATTGCTTTTTGTTTATTTCGTTTCCTTTCTATAAGGATTCTCGTTGTATTATTCAATCATAGAGTGAGGTTGCACATTTAATATGATTCATGTTTTGGATCAATAACTCTTGGTCTCCACAACATTTCTATTTGTCTCTTTTTGTGATAGGTGTTTGATTGCAAGTGATCCTTGAAAGTTATAGGGTCATGTAGTTCATTGATTGTCTATATCTCCTAATCTACTCTTTTCATGTTGAATCTCTAAAGTTTGCAAATAAAATCTACTATAAATTGGAAAGTGTTTGGGACTCAAAAATTCGATAAGAGGCCATCAATTGTAAAGCGAGCTCATTAGTTTCAACCAATACAATTTTGACATCATTATAAATTTCTTTACAAAATTGAAATCGCTAAGATTACAGTTGAAATAATGTGGAATTGAAAAGAAAGATGAGCAATTGGTTCTCAATATTCTTTCTAAGCTTGCTTCTAACTATTCAATTTTGTTTCTACCTTCTATGCCACCAAGAGTGCTCTTTGATAATTTTAAAATTTTAGAGTGACAAATATTTTGCTTGTATTCATTATTTCAAACCATTTCAACATTACATTGTTATAGGAAGAAATCTTCTTTAAATTTCTCTTGTATAGCTTCACCTTATCCTAGAAATCATGAGTTGTTAAAACAACTCGTAACCAACACAACAATATGAGCACTAACAATATTTTTCTAACATTCTCCCAATAGTGCAAATATGGTCAAAGCTCGCACTTTCCACTATCATAAGGCCACCTATTGGCTCGTGATCTTGAGTCAAACGAAATGCACCTGTCATCAACCTTCAATGCTTTTCACAAAAATTTACCACAAATCTCGACACGAACTATAACAAAATCATTTGTTTACATCATATGCTTTCTAGATTACCACTAACCTTTTCAAGATCAATGAACTGCATGACACTAGTGCTTTTGTTCAATTCCAATATTTTACACTAGTAGGTTACAATAGGAAATAACACACACATGAATAGAAATGGCCAATGTTGTTGATCATGTCACTTGATCTCCAACAACATACGAAATTTTCACTTCCTGGAAATGGAATATTGGTGTTATATCCCCCCCATGATGTGAAATTTCTAATTATTAGAAACATAGAAAAGAGAAGCACACACCACAATGGAAAACAAAATGCCACCAAAACTGATGACTGACCCCTTCGTTGGTCTCCCTTTATTGCCTCCTACCTCCAAGATTGAATTTATTTAAAACATATATTCTTCATCACTAGGTAAGGTAACTCTTCAGCATTAGTATATTCTTTTCAATTGGTTTCTTCAACTAAGGAAGCACACTGATCTAGTTTATCACTTAGTAGATCATGTGCCCTCTTCTTACAATTCAAAATTGCATCTCATTTTCATTACAATAGAAGAATTTTACTTTTTCATTTGAAGGAGCATTATTTGCTTTATACTTTTTTGAAAACGAACTTGCTTTATAATGTACATATAAAATTTCTTTAGATTTTGAGTGTTTATTAAGGTCTAGTAGGGTGGAGATTAGTCTTTCAAGACTGTTTTTTTATCTTGCTTACTGTGAACACCATGCTTAACATATTCTTGGGCAAACTATTCAGAAGCATTGCTTTGGCATCATCTGTTGATTTTAGTGCTCGCTTGACCACGGGCAATGATTTGCCCTCCCAACCATAGACAATCCACGATTGTCTCCCCCGAGCACCGCACCGCTTCTACTCAGATATAGTAGATTGTGTGTATATTTCTCATTACCAGGAAAGGAAGATTTACTCTTCCTTTATATCTATTGATGGTGCCCCTTCACCAAGGGTCACCTCTCTTCCAAGGTAGCCCAATACAATATATAACTCATATAATTAATTATACGTTAATTAAATATATTATCATAAAAATATAATTATATTATATTATCACAATAAATATAATTATATTATATTATCTCAATAAATATTATAATATAATTATATTATCACAATAATAATATAATAATTATATTATCAATATAATTATTATATCACAATAATTATATTATCACAACCTTTATGTTATCTATGTCGGCCTGAAGGAATCCAACCGTAGCTACAATAACATTAACACTCCCTCTTAGCTAGGGAGGAATCCTTCTCGATATAGTAGTGATGTCCACCATAGCTGCTCCCATGCATGGAAATAAAAATGAACACAAGTGCTCATCACGAAATCACTCAACCTGATGTCGTCATCTCATCATGAGGTTCACCGTGGCTACTCCCAGAGGGTGAATAAACACAAGTGCTAAGTCATGGAGTCTCTCACATGACATCCACCGTAGCTACTCCCAGAAGGTGGAAAGAACAAGTGCACAAGTGCCCATCACGGAATCACTCAACGTGATGTCGCCATCTCATCGTGACATTCACCATAGCTACTCCCAGAGGGTGAATAAGCACAAGTGCAAAGTCATGAATTCTCTCTCATGACATCCACCATGGCTACTCCTAGAGGGTGGATCCACCATGGCTACTCCCAGAGGGTGGAACAAGGGCTTTCACCTCAAACTTCTCTCTCACAAAGAAGAATGCATTGCAAGGGCTAACACCTCAAAATTCTGTCTCTGAAAGATCCCTAACGGATTCTCTTAATAATCTGCTGTAAGTTTTAAAATAATAAACTATGTTTTTCTGAGATTTTTGGTGGTCTTATAGAATAGACAGAAGTTGCAGAATGTTTTGTTTCTTTTTGTGTTTTTTGAGAATATTGAAGCAAGTA